>LR549017.1:0-50365 GCA_900536415.3 Caenorhabditis sp. 38 MB-2015 | reverse complement strand
TCTCTGTCTCTTTGTCTCTCTGCCTCTCTGTCTCTCTCTGTCTCTCTGTCTCTCTGTCTCTCTGTCTCTTTGTCTCTCTGTCTCTCTGTCTCTCTCTGTCTCTCTCTGTCTCTCTCTGTCTCTCTCTGTCTCTCTGTCTCTCTGCCTCTCTGTCTCTCTCTGTCTCTCTCTGTCTCTCTCTGTCTCTCTGTCTCTCTGTCTCTCTATCTCTAATGACTCACCCATTCGATCTATTGGCCTGTACACACTCGCCAAAATCAATCAAAAACCATTGATTACGATTGGCCGAGTTGAGAACAATATTAGTCGGCTTGATATCACGATGAATATGTCCACGAGTATGAACAAACTTCAACGCCATCAATATTTCTTGCGCGATGTAAAATGCCGCCGGAGTGGAGAAGAAGCCATTCATCTCCTCGCGACACTTCTCCAGGTTGACATCCATCAACGGCATGACAAAGTATGGAACCCCCAAGACTCTTCCCTCAAGCAACAGGGTTGGAATTCGTCGACCCGGCTCGTTGGAAGCAAACGCGGTGAGACAACGAATCTCGCGATTTAGACGAGCACAAACTTCTGGAGAGCTTAGATTTCTCAACGCCGTTTTCATGATCATAAACGGCGAGTTGGCCACAACATTGTCGCTGGAAATATAATAGGAAGGTTAGATGGAATGACCCAATTTTTTCGTCAATATAAAAGTTGTTTGGCTTAAAATAAGCTTCAAATTGGTTTTTTATTTATCGAAAAAAGTTCATGGAGAGCAAAGTTATGATTATTTGAAGTGAAGTTTCAGAAAAAAATTCATTTTTTTATTAAAAGGGTTTCCTAAATCTGAATAACTCACTCAACAGCCGCTTCACGTTGCACCACGTAAATTGCGCCAAATCGTCCCTCATCGTATTTGGTGACAATTTTCAGACGACTCGATTTCTTCTCATCGTCGACGAGTCTTAAAAAAATCAAGATCTCTTCTAGCCAACCTGCACATTTTACTCACTTCTCTGAAACTACGAGGAGATCTGAGGAGCGAAGTTCAGCCTTTTTCTTCAAGTAATCATCCAACAGCATACATTCCTCGTTCTAAAATTGTTCTTAGTTAGATATGCAGGGTACTGTAGGCTGCTACCGTACTCACACTAAGGTTATTATTGCCGGCGAACATTTGCTTATACTCGGATTGCATCAGTTTCTTCGGAAAATCGACGGGATTCTTGGGTTTGTTTTGAACGGCGCCCGCCATGTTGAACTTCTGATTCACCATGTTCACCTCATTCTGATTGCCTGATGCGCCTTTGTTCTTTTTGTCGCTGTCACTGCTCGAACTGTCGCTGTCGCTTTGTTGTTGGCGCTTTTTCGTTTTCTTCTTGCTTTTGCTGGCTTTTGAACCTTTTTTTCGTGATGGATTCTTGTCCTTCTTTTTTCCTTTCGATTTTCCGTTTTTATTTTTTGTAAAAATTCCCTAAAGTTTTAGGGTACTGTAGTTTTATTTCTTTTTCTCACCATCTGTTCAACAATCGATTTGTATTTCAATAGTAATCCGAAATAATTTTTTTCTAATTTTTCTTATTTGTTTTTTTTTTCATGGGTCACGTATATATTTAGCTAAAATGGATCCATTGAGCTGAACGGTTTAGTTTTTGTGTGAGTTGACGTGACGGTGTTGGCACACAAGCCATTCATTTGACGCTCAAAACTTTTCTTTTTTTTTCTTTGTGCCTTTTTGTTTCAGTTTTGTATACGACTTTATCAAGTTTAGGAAGAATTATGACTACTATCGAACAAGTCAAGGAGATTGCCGAGAAGGTAGATCACATTTCGACGAATGGTCTTGAATCGGTAAGCGAGTTTTCTATCCAAAAAAAATTCTATAAAAAATATTCGAATATGTTCCAGGTGGAAGATTGTATGCAACTTCTCGAAAAGTTGGCCAAACTCCCGATTACTATTGATATAATAACGGTGAGTATAATTTTCGTAATTTAAAAATGAAAGTAATGTGTATTGTTGTTTAGAAAACGTCGATCGGCGTGAAAATTAATAATTTGCGAAAGAAAGTGAGCGATGAAACAGTGGCGAAGCGGGCGAAAAACTTGATCAAGGAATGGAAGTCATTGGTGAGCGATACACCATCATCGAAACGAGATGACGACGCACCGCCATCCAAGAAACGAAAAGAAAGTGTTGACGAGGTAACTCTTTTCTTTGCAGTTTTTTGCTAGAGAAAATAACTTTCCTTCTTGCTCAGAAACCCGCAAAGAAACCGGATCCACCCAAAAAACAACCATCATACGAAACGCAAACGTCTGTTCCAAAAAGTTCAGTGGTCGCCGATTTTGCGAGTGCATCTTTCCCACCGAAACATTTGGAAGCGGATGAAACTCGATTGAAGTCCGCGCAGTTGTTGTTGTCGGCTTTGAGAACTGGAGAGTTGCCACAAGGAACGTTGGATCCGGAAGAGTTGGCTGTGCATATTGAGGAAAAATTATACACTGTGAGTTTTTAAAACTTGAAAAATTGTTCCCGAAACAGCTAAAACGTTCATTTCAAGTGGAAAAAGTCTTTGAACCATTTTTTTTTGCCTGAAAATTCGTAATTTTCAAAATTAAAAAAGTATAAAAAGTAAATTCGATAGCTCTTCAGCAAGACTGAAAAAATAACCAAAATATTGTCCAATGAATGAATTGAGGTGAACCTTTTTATTTTTGAAGTGATAAAATGGCTGAAGTTGCAAAGTTTTTTCTTGAATAATTAAGCTCTGATATCTAATGTACCTTTTTCCAAAATAATCGGGCTGAAACTTTCCATCGTGGACGATAAAAATACTGTTTTTATCTCGAAAAAACTGTAACTATGCCTTGAAATTTAATTTCGGTACTATTTTCATTGTTTACCAACGTAATGAAATATTTTACTTTACTTTTTAATCCTGCAAACAGATTAAGGATGAAAATCATTAAAGCTGCAGTTTCGGTGCGATTTAGTAAGATTCGGGGAACCTTAAAATATATTATTGAAAATTAAAAACAAAACTTTGATATCCCTTAAATTAAGGGCCTTAATGCAGTTTCAGTAAAACTCTGAAGTGAATTCGGTTCTTTTCTGTATATCACTATAATATTATTCGAAATTTTAAACATTAAACCCACTTAATCGGTATCTTCCGCAGTAATGCATCTGAAAGAATAGGAAAAAATCTTTAAATTTTCACCCTGAAGTTTCGACAGAGATCATTTTCAACTCATTTATCCGCTTTCAAAATCAATATTCTCAGGTTCACCGCGACACCAACCAAAAGTACTCTGCCGCCGTTCGCAGTCGCGTCTTCAACCTTCGCGACAAGAAAAACGTGGCCCTCCGCGAAAACGTTCTCACCGGCGTCGTCAAACCCGAAAAATTCGCCGTAATGACCAGCGAAGAGATGGCGTCGCCAGAAATTCGCGACATGCGCGATAAATTCACCAAGGAAAGCATTTTGGAGCATCAAATGAGCGTGCAAACCGGCACCCCGTCCGACATGTTCAAATGCGGAAAATGCGGCAAGAAGAACTGCACATATACTCAACTCCAAACTCGCTCCTCCGACGAACCGATGACCACGTTCGTCTTTTGCTTGGAATGCGGAAATCGCTGGAAGTTCTGCTAATTCCACCATTCCTCTTGTTTTAATCAATACATCCATCAAACAGTTAATTCATATCTTCTCTTTTTCTCTGCTCAAGAGATTTTGATCAGACCTGTGCTATTTCCCCAAAAACTGTTGGTAATTTATACATTTATTCTTTGATTTTTTATTTCCTAGCACACTTCTGCTTCCGATCTCTTGTTAATATTTTATTCTTCATACATTATTGTTTATATAAATATGTCCTTTTAAATAGGTAAGAGTTTATACTTAGCTCAAATCCTTGACAACCAGAATCACATTATCCTTGTCTGGTGCGATCATAATTTCGTTTTTCTTGGTTCTCAATCGAAGAAACGTCAAATCGTTGGATGGGTCGAGTTCGCGGATTGTGGTCTTGGTTTTTTCGGTCAATTGTTGCAAGAATGCCGAGTGTAATTGTGTAGCATCGTTGTCCATTGTTGAATGGATGACACGACCTGGAATTTGTTCGGATTATAGATACTTATAGAAACCCCCAAATTTCGAGCTTTAAACCAAATGAAAACTGTTTCGAAGATTTTAAGCTGGTGATCAGATTTATTTTGGAGAAATTGAGAAGTTTGGGTGGAATACAAGGAAACTCCTCGATGTGGAAGTTATCATTTTTTTTGTTCTATGAACATTAATTGGAAATTCAGAAGAATTGGTATTAATTTATAGCAATTTCTGCTTCGAAACATTTGCCTGCTAATGAGCAAGGCAATTGTTTTGGAACAGTTTCAAGAAAAATTGGGAAAGATTATTCACTTTTCAATTGAAGATATAATAACTTTGATAGGCTGGAATAGTTGAAGTTCAATTTATGAATTTTTCGTGATTTTCTAGTTATTGGCCTGGAAGCAGTTCACGAATATACGAATACACGAATATTTTGGTGAATTTAGAACTTTAGAAATTATCGGAAGACGGGATTTTAAGGTGAAACAATTAGGATATTTCAAGTTTTTATTTCAGAAACCTAGCATTGATTTAATATTGATATGGTGTCGAACAACATGTTCAGCAATCTGTAGAATCTGATTTATCAGATTAAAAGATGAAAAGCTGTCTCATATCATTCAAATTTATCATTTTGGTTCTTTTGCGGATGCAATTTTCCTATTTCCGCTGAAACACTGATTCTAATTGTGATTTTTTCAGTGTTTTCAATTTATTGATCGTAAAATAAAGCTATTGCGATGTGCAAAGTACAACAAATTACAAAAAAATTACAAAAAACGTGCAAAAAAAATAAACACAATGGAAAATTGGCAAATTTCTTATGGGGTGATGCAGAAGCAAAAAAACGTGCGTTTTTTTAAATAAAATGCATAACATTTCCAATGCAGGAACCTCAAAAAAACGCACGTTTTATTCAATAAAATGACATTTTATATACAAAAAAGTGCAATTCGAAACAGTGTTGTTTTAAAAAAAAAGTTAACGTAATTGTTTTTTTTTAATTGTTTGGCGTGCATTTTCTCGTTTTTCATTTCTTGTTTGAATCATAGGAATCGAAAAATGAAGAAAACAAATGAAAAAAAAACTTGGTCTTTGCAGAAAATGAGACACGTGACAAATAAAAAAAAGTTCACGCCAAACAATTTAAAAAAAAACAATTACGTTAACTTTTTTTAAAAAACAACACTCTTTCGAATTGCACTTTTTTGTATAGAAAATGTCATTTTATTGAATAAAACGTGCGTTTTTTTGAGGTTCCTGCATTGGAAATGTTATGCATTTTATTTAAAAAAACGCACGTTTTTTTGCTTCTGCATCACCCCATTACAAAAAATATCGTCACTTTGCACGTTATTTTTTGTATTTTTTTTGTAATTTGTTCTACTTTGCACATCGCATATAGAATTGAATAGTCAACACGACACAATAAGAAACCTCGAAAAGACAAGACTTCACTCAAAATGACTGAAATTTCAGGCTTTTCTTTTCCAATCTAGTCGATTCATATCAAATAAAAAGGTCAGCTTCTTTTATTGAGAACTATTTCGTTTTTAAGACTGATTTTTAGTTTTAAAATTCAGTAATAATTTTAAAATCGGTAATGAAAATAAAATTCTTAAGGTTTAACTATGCTATTTATTTAGACAACTAATAGAAATTCAATTTCTAACATGCCTAGTTAGAACCATGAAATAACTTTTTTCTTCATAAAACTACTCACCGGCGACATCGACAACAATAATACCCGAAACTCCTTTCTCAGCTTGTAATCTTCTGATAGTTTCTTCAAAATCCGACATATCTGAAATACAAAAAACTTCAAAACCAAAATGCGAAGTAAAAATATGTGTAAAAGTTAGACAACTTTTTCGACGGCCAACAAAAACGAGAATATGCGAAAATTGAGTTTATATATAAGTTATTTTTCAGTTGAAAAAAGGAAGGAACCAGTTGGTTAGGGAACCGTGAAATTTGTGAGATTTTGTGTTGAGGAAGAGGAAAAAAACATGATTTTTACAAAGTGGATTTTTTCTTGGATTTCTTTGGAGCATATTTTTCGGCGAGCGAATCGAAGAAGTTGTCCATTTGAGCGCCTCGTTTCGCGTTTCTTGCAAGGATCATTGATTCGAGTGAAGAACTGCCGCCCTGAAGAAAAAAATTGAGCATACATAGTGAAAAGGGGAGGTTGAGGTTGAGAGAAGATAATTTGATGATAGTCGATATATTGTGCAATTTAACACTATTTTCATTGAAAAATAACATCAAAATGTTAGATTTTGGGTTAGATATTCGTTTCGATTTTTAATGCTAAAAAAATTCAACCCATATGATTTTGACACTTTAAACATGAAACTGAACACAAATTTCTGTGTTATTTTGAGAGCTAGAATATCTAGGTTTTGAGAAAATTGCTGCGAACTTTAAGGATTAACATTTTGGTTATTTATAAGTTGGAAGTTCATTGATTTTTGATAAAATTCAATCCTTCACTTTACTAGACGTGATCTTGATTTCAAGCTCGATTCTTTCTCAAAAAACTAAAATTACCTGTTGCATTTCCATTTCTTTGAGAATTTTCTCAGCTTCGTTCGCTTCTTTTTCAGCTCTCTTCCTGCGGGCATATCCGGTTTTCTGTAAACTGAGCATTTAGACAATGACGCTAGTCTGAAACTCACCTTATCAACTGATTTCTTAAATGACTTTGTCACTAGAATTCGATCATGCTCGATCAAATCATGCAATTTATCTTTCAACTTGCATTCATCCTCATATCCGATCGCATGTTCAACGATTTTGTCAAGTTCCCCTTCGAACCTATTATACAATTCAATCAAATCGTTCTCCTGTTCTTCAGATCCTTGATACTCTTTCAAATAGTTGTCGATGTCCTCCTTGGTGACTTTTTTGAACACCTTTCTCCATGCTGACAATGCATCTTCGCTCAATTCGACATCGTCGTCAACGCTTCCAGTTTCATCATAAATTTTTCTTTTCGCCTTATCACTCAGAATCGAATATGCTTTGTTCAGAATTTGAAACATCGTCGTGTAAAGCTCCTTATTTTTCTCATCCACACTCGATTTATCCGGATGCCACATCATCGACTGTTTATAATATCCTTTCTTCACTGAAAAAAACTCGTAATTCTCATAAAATTTCTCTTTTCATTTCTCAACTCACATTCAGCATTGCTACAACCCTTCTCCACTCCAAGTACACCATACAAGCATTTTGTGTTGAAATGTGTTTCGCAATCTTTGAGAAACATTCTGAAAAACGACGCACGATGAGAATTCTCGAAAAAATAGAACAGAAAGAAAAGAAAAACACACATTATCCGAGAGAAGTACACAAACTATTTTCAAATATTTTCGTTGCGAAATATTTTGATTATTTTCAAAGCGCCTATTTAAAATCAACTAATAATCTGTTTTAAAATGCTAAACGAAACATTATTTGTTTTCCATCTGCTCTCTATGCGCATTCTCTGCGTCTCTCATTTACTCGATATATTTTTCTGCACATTTTAATGTGTCTGAATGAGTTTTCTAAAATCATTTCAAAGCCAAAATGATTCTCCAAAACGAAACTACAAAATTCTTCAACCCAATCGTTTATTTACCACCAGATTTGCTCTATGATTATGATGTAATTGTCCCGCCTACAATAATTCCACACATGTCGCAAGATTCACTATTGTTAACGGTTTTATCGCGGCGGATCATTGGGTTTTCAACATCCAGATGAATTATACTGCTTCTCGCAAATATTTGAAGAAACGACCTTTGAGAATGGGGGAAAAAGGAACTATAGAGTAGAATAAATGAAGATTAGAATTTGAAAAAAATGAAGCCGTTGAATTTCGCGGGCTAGGTAAACGCACAGAGGACCCATAAAATGACGCGCAAATAAAAATCTCTTTAAACACCTGTATCTTGCTTCAAAATGCAGATTTTCCAAGGTTTCAAAAACCACCTGAATCAGAATAACACAAAGAATCAAATGCTAACATTTTTATTCGACAAAATTGAAAATTATGGGGTTCCAGAGAGGACCTGCTTCTTGATATGACCACCCCATGCTAAATTGGGATTGAGGAAGTTTGAAGTGGCGATGATGACGAAAAAGGTGATGAGGATGAAGCGACGTGAGGAGAACATTTTCGAAGGAAGAACTGGGAATGAGGAGAAGTGACTGATTTTATGAAATATGAGGGATTTTATGTGTCTGGGAAGTTGAGCGATGAAATCGACTGTGCTGTGGAATGGTTCAAAGAAAAATCGAATCCTGAAAATTGAGAATCACAAGCTGGAGCCTGGATTCAGAAGGGAATCTTCTCATTATCCTCCAGAGTCCTTTTTCCCCAAGGTTTTTTATAGAAAAGTAGAACCTATTAGTTGCGCGATATATCTTATTTCATTATTAGCATACTTATTTTCCGAAAGAAAGGATACGCCTCTCATATTGCTCTATATCGAAACGGGTTGTTGTTATTGTTGTTGTTGTTTCTGGCTCGCCAGACATTGACAAAATCTTGACAATTGTCAATTGTAGAGAGAAGTTGCACAAAATTAGGAATATCAAGAGATGAAGCTTCATTTTTTTAAAAATTTAATATTTTTTAGACGAAGCGGGGGTTTATATAGAACTCCTCGAAAAATCAATATTTTTCTGCAAAATTTTATGGGTCTATCGAAATTGATTTTTCGAAATATTCTAAATCGCTTTTGCGATGTGCAAAGTAGACAAAAAGGCAAAAAATTTACAAAAAAAAATGTGCAATGTGTGAATTATTTTTGCAGAAAATTTGCAAGTTTTCAAACAGCGCGGGGGTTACTGTTGCAGCCTGTCACGCGTATCAAACAACCCCGCGAACTTAAATTGTTTGAATTCCAATGTATTTCTTTTTTTAAACTTATTTCGCGGGGTTGTTAGATACGCGTGACATCTGCAACAGTAACCCCGCGCTGTTTGAAAACTTGCAAATTTTCTACAAAAATAATTCACACATTGCACATTTTTTTTGTAAATTTTTTGCATTTTTTCCTACTTTGCACATCGCATTTCGCAATTTCGTAATGACCTAGAAAACCAAGTACATGACCTAGAATTTCACATTTTCATTTCAAAAAAAAATCGATAACATATTTTTCATTTTCCAAATCGAACGGGTTCACGTGGTAAAGGAGTTTTTGTCGTCGTTGTCGTTGTTGTAACATTTTTGCCGTGATTGGCCAAAAATCCGACAATTGACATTTGTGTGGACAAGTTGCACAAAATTAGGAATAGGAAGAGATGAAGCTTCATTTTCTTTTTGATTTTTTGCAGACGAGGCGGGGGTTTATATGAAATATTCCCTGTTTTTATAACTGTGAGAGAATTTGTCACTTTTCACATGACGATATTTTTGCAACGTTTCGAAATTTTGCGAGAAATCGAAAATTGAGCCGAGTCGGCAATAATTCCGCACAGTTTTCTGGAAGTGATTTTTTTTTTGACGGGTCGAAAGATGAGCTAGAATTTTATGTGTCTAGCATGATTGCGAACTATTCTCGACAGAAATGAAAATTGATTTTTTGAACTATTCTAAATCGCTTTTGCATTTCGTAATGATCTAGAAAACAAAGAAAATGATCTAGAAACCTTAGATCGTGACCTAGAAACCTTCGATCGTAACTTAGTGGCCGTTCATTGTGACCTTGAAAACCAAGAATGTGACCTAGAAGCCCTTCATCGTGACCTAGAAAACCAATAACGTGGCCGAGAAAACCAAGAACATGAACTAGAAGCCCTTCTCGTTACCTGGAAAACTAATAACGTGGCCGAGAAGCCGTTCATCGTGACCTAGAAAACCAATAATGTGGCCTAAAAAATCAAGAAAATTACCTAGAAACCCTTCATCGTGGCCTAGAAAACCAAGAACATGACCTAGAAACTCTCTATCGGGACCTAAAAAATCAATAATATGGCCGAGAAA
Organism: Caenorhabditis sp. 38 MB-2015; assembly: GCA_900536415.3. NCBI lineage: Eukaryota > Metazoa > Nematoda > Chromadorea > Rhabditida > Rhabditidae > Caenorhabditis > Caenorhabditis quiockensis. The sequence goes on along the minus strand of LR549017.1, from coordinate 40,277 downwards.
ACCAAGAAAATTACCAAAAAGCCCTTCATCGTGACCTAGAAAACCAATAATGTGGTATAGAAAACCGACAGTGTGGCCGAGAAACCCTAGATCGTTCCCGTATAAACCTTTCATCGTGTCCTAGAAAACCATCAAAACATAGCCTAGAAAACCAAGAGTATAGCGTAGAAGCCGTTCTCCGTGATCTAGAAACCCTTCATCTGGACCTAGAATCGCTTCATCGTGACCTAGAAAACCAAGACGATGGACTCTAAGTTCATATTTTTATTATCCAAATCGAATAAATTTCATTTTACTTCGGTAAAGATATGGTTGACGTGGCAAAGAAGTTGTCGTTGTCGTTGTCGTTGTTGTTGTCACATTTTTGCCGTGCTTGGCCAAATAACCGACAATTGACATTTGTGTGGACAAGTTGCACAAAATTAGGAATAGGAAGAGATGAAGCTTCATTTTCTTTTTGATTTTTTGTAGACGAGGGGGGGGGGGTTTATATGAAATATTGTCTGTGTTTATCACTGTGAGAAATTGTCATTTAATTCAGGGCGACATTTTTATTGCCACGTATTCAGAACCGCCAAATTTCTAGAACAATGTGAACCTATTCATATATTCCCATAAATTTTCTGGATGCAAAAAAAATGAAAAATATATCCTATAAATCTTGAGACGAGCAACCGCCAATTACATCTTGGTGGCTCGTCTTAACGACCTCACCATTATTTTTTGGGGTTTTTTTGACGATGTGTATAGCTTTCTAAATTTTCAAAACTGACACCTCACAAAATAAATTAAGGCTTATTCGCTCCATTGAGAAAGAATTCGAACTACAGTTTGTGAACATTCACGTCAAGTTGTGTGTTTGTGTGCAAACACCACAAAAATGTTGCTTAGCACAAGAAAAAGCAATAAAAAAATTCAAAAATCTCGTTCACACAGATTTGCGCGTCAAATGTGGTGTTTGTTGTCAGCTACAGTAGTTTCATTTTTATTTAACTTTGTTTGGCAAAAGGAAATACACCTATAGTCTAGATACCTTGGATCGTGACCTAGAAAACCAATAATATGGCCGAGAAAACCAATAATGTGGCCTAGAAGCCTTTCATCGTGACCTAGAAAACCAATTTAAAAATCTCGTTCACACAGATTTGCGCGTCAAATGTGGTGTTTGTTGTCTGCTACAGTTATTCCATGTTCTCTTTGGCAAAAGGAAATACACCCTTTTCAAGGCGATTTGGTTTTTCAATGACTTCATTTGCATTGGAGCACATTTGCTCACATGGCCTAGAAATTAAACTTTTGAGGTTTCTAGGTCAGGAAATGGTTTACACTCAACTCATTGTTATAAGTAATGGCAGTTTTTCTAGAGGACTAGGAAGAATCAGAATATCTCAGAAACGACAAGAGTTATCAAAAAGTGGTCAATTACAAAATTGAAGATCTTGACATGATCTACAATTTTGTAATTGACCACTTTTTGATAACTCTTGTGGTTTTCGAGATATTCTCATTCTTCGTAGCCAATTGGGGGTGCGCTTATATAACAGTATTTTATAGTTAAAAAATGTATCAAACCACAGTAGTCCTTTGTTGGGGTAGTTTTACACGTAGAATTCGAATTTAACATTGAAAATCAACCATTTTCAGAGCATAAACTTCTAGAGACCTACATATATTTCGCCACCTCACATATTGCAACATCATTCCACTCTTTTACACTGACGTGTCTGTATGTCAGACTACATTGTAGCCTGCCTGTGTGATTCATCTCTAGAAAAATGCTTTAAAAATGTGTGTGTGTCTGTGTGCCGAAACACACAACCAACAATTTTTCCTCACTTTTTCTCATTCTCTCTCTCTCACTGTCTGCCGTCTCTCATGCCCTTGCGCAGTGCATATTTGCCTCTCTTTCGTTTTCTTTTTGTCCACCGTTCCATTTTCACCCGAAAATTTATATATATATATATATTTTGCATGAGAATCAATGTCGTTTTGTAAAACTGTCGTGTATTTAGGGAGAAAAGAAGCATGATCATCGAAGCGATATCTGGTGTTGTGGTCGCGTTTGTCCTCACTTATTTCGGGTTGGTCAACAATTTTTTTTTTTTTGAAAACAAACGCGAAGATTTTTCACGTTGTTGTAGAGGGGAGAAACGTGAAATTTTGCTCATTTTTAGGTTTTTTTTTTGAATATTATCCTGTTTATAGTATGACGATTGTTGCACCAGCCGAGGTTACGGATAAGGAGGCCGAGGAGATCACCACGAATAAAGGTAGGTCAAATGGGACACCTGTATCTTGCTTCAAAATGTAGATTTTTCGAAAATTCAAAAACTAGCAGAATCAGAAATTCACAAAGAATCAGATTCCAACAATTTTATTAGACAGAGTTGAACATTGGGGGGTTCCAGAGGGATCTGCTTCTTGATTTAACCATCCCATGCTACTTTGGGATAGAGGAGGATTCTGAGTTCTAGAATTCTAGATGGAATCTGTGAAGCTTGAAACATAGAATCATTGATGCAGAATCTTCAAGCATCAGGGTTCCAGTTAAAAATAAATGACAAAAAATAGAAAATTATGGACTAGAAATATAAGACATAACCTAGAAAAAGATGGCCTAGAAAATGCTGGCCTAGAAATCCAATATTGTGGTCTAGAAAATCATGGACTAGAAATATAAGACATAACCTAGAAAAAGATGGCCTAGAAAATGCTGGCCTAGAAATCCAATATTGTGGTCTAGAAAATTATGGACTATAAATATAAGACATGGCCTAGGAATGCATGGCCTAGAAAATTCTGGCCTAGAAAACCAATATTTTGGCCTAGAAAATTATGGACTAAAAATATAAGACATGACCTAGAAAATGATGGCCTAGGAAATGCTGGCCTAGAAAACCAATATTGTGGCCTAGAAAATTATGGACTAGAAAAAGATGGCCTAGAAAACGATGGCCTAGAAAGCCAATATTGTGGCCTAGAAAATTATGGGCTAGAAATACAACTCATGACCTAGAAAAAGATGGCCTAGAAAATGCTGGCCTAGAAAACCAATATTGTGGCCTAGAAAATCATGGACTAGAAAAAGATGGCCTAGAAAACGATGGCCTAGAAAGCCAATATTGTGGCCTAGAAAATTATGGGCTAGAAAAAGATGGCCTAGAAAACGATGGCCTAGAAAGCCAATATTGTGGCCTAGAAAATTATGGGCTAGAAATACAACTCATGACCTAGAAAAAGATGGCCTAGAAAATGCTGGCCTAGAAAACCAATATTGTGGCCTAGAAAATTATGGACTAGAAAAAGATGGCCTAGAAAACGATGGCCTAGAAAGCCAATATTGTGGCCTAGAAAATTATGGGCTAGAAATACAACTCATGACCTAGAAAAAGATGGCCTAGAAAATGCTGGCCTAGAAAACCAATATTGTGGCCTAGAAAATCATGGACTAGAAAAAGATGGCCTAGAAAACGATGGCCTAGAAAGCCAATATTGTGGCCTAGAAAATTATGGACTAGAAAAAGATGGCCTAGAAAACGATGGCCTAGAAAGCCAATATTGTGGCCTAGAAAATTATGGGCTAGAAATACAACTCATGACCTAGAAAAAGATGGCCTAGAAAATGCTGGCCTAGAAAACCAATATTGTGGCCTAGAAAATTATGGACTAGAAAAAGATGGCCTAGAAAACGATGGCCTAGAAAGCCAATATTGTGGCCTAGAAAATTATGGGCTAGAAATACAACTCATGACCTAGAAAAAGATGGCCTAGAAAATGCTGGCCTAGAAAACCAATATTGTGGCCTAGAAAATCATGGACTAGAGACATAAGACATGGCCTGGATTGGATTCAGAAGGTTATGCATTGATTCTTGGCTGAATCAAAAAAATCGATAATCTGATTTGTTACTAGTTTTACACATCTTGAAGCATGACATTCCCCAATGAAAATTATATAGCCTTAAAGAGCTCGAAACGGCGATTCCGATGCTACTTCTAATTCTCGCCAATCACCTATTTAAGCACCAAAAATAGGCCCCAAAGTTTCTCAACAGCTAGCTCAGCAGTGAACGCATCTGCCTGACACACAAAAGGCCGCCGGTTCGAACCCCGGCTGCGCCGTCAATTTTTTTTGCTTTTGTGGAAAACAACTTTAGGTCCTTGTTAATCCCAAAAAGTCATTCAATTGTTCAAAAAATCCTCCTTCTCTAAATGTTCGAAGGTCAAATTTCTCCTTCGTTTCCCTTGTTTCCATAGAACTGTCATACATTTATGTGTATGTATGTAAATTCATTTTCCCTTTTCGAGAATCAAACGTTTTTTGATTCTCCAAAACAAAAATGTGGACATGTTTTCGTAAGTTACTCACTAGGGGGTCAAACTAGTCTCAAAATAAACATTTGAAAAATTTCTCAATTTTCAGAAGCATCAAAAAAGTCGGGAAACGAGTCGGCTATTAAGACACTTGTTCCTAATTCGAAAACACTTGTCGTTTTGTTCGGATGGGCTGGTTGTAAAGATCGATATTTGGCCAAATATGCACAGTATTATGAGGAGAATGGGTTGGTTTAAAAGGACTACTGTACCTGCACATCAAACTTAAGATGTGCAGGTTGACAGTGGTAGGTTATAAGTACCACTTGTATATCTAACTTTTCGGCACATTTCACTATTCATTAGTTTGATGTGCAGGTTGATAGTAGTACTGTAGTTGTGGTGGTTTTTAAAACACGAAAAAAAAATGAGAAAAACATTTTATTTAATTTTTTTGTTTCCATGATGAGATGTTTTTTGAACGTTTTTTTGAAACATAATTTTTTAGGCGCAAAGAATCTCTCTTAAAAAAAATGAAAAAAATGAATAAAAATGAAAAAAAAGAAAAAAGGAAATCAATTTTCATTTCCGGGTTTCGATTTTTGTGGCCTAGAAAATTATGGACTAGAAATATAAGACATGACCTAGAAAAAGATGGACTAGAAAATGCTGGCCTAGAAATCCAATATTGTGGCCTAGAAAATCATGGACTAGAAATATAAGACATGACCTAGAAAAAGATGGCCTAGAAATCCAATATCGTGGTCTAGAAAATTATGGACTAGAAATATAAGACATGACCTAGAAAAGGATGGCCTAGAAAAGGATGGCCTAGAAATCCAATATTGTGCTCTAGAAAATTATGGACTAGAAATATAAGACATGACCTAGAAAAAGATGGCCTAGAGAATGCTGGCCTAGAAATCCAATATCGTGGTCTAGAAAATTATGGACTAGAAATATGAGACATGGCCTAGAAAAAGATGGCCTAGAAAATGCTGATCTAGAAATCCAATATCGTGGTCTAGAAAATCATGGACTAGAAATATAAGACATGGCCTAGAAAAGGATGGCCTAGAAAATGCTGGCCTAGAAAACCAATATTGTGGTCTAGTAAATTATGGACTAGAAATATAAGACATGACCTAGAAAAGGATGGCCTAGAAAAGGATGGCCTAGAAATCCAATATTGTGGTCTAAAAAATCATGGACTAGAAGTACAAGACATGGCCTAGAAAAAGATGGCCTAGAAAACCAATATTGTGGTCTAGAAAATCATGGACTAGAAATATAAGACATGACCTAGAAAAACTAAGGCCTTAAAAATCGATATTCTTCTTCTAGCATCTCAACAATCCGTTTCACCGCTCCCATCTCCAAAATTCGCAGCTTCGCCTCCTATCGCCCATTCGCCAAATCATTCAACAAAATCCTCGAAGAGACTCTCGAGCAAAACGACGAAATTGGCTCAATCTACTATCACGTCTTCTCAATGAACGGTTGCTCGTTGTTCGCCGCCTATTGGGATCAACTCGACAAATTCGACAAGAGCGCCGAATATCGTCAAAAATCCATCGGCCTCATTTTCGACAGTTGTCCCGCATTCACATCACCCGCGCAAAGTGCGCAAGCCGTTTCGTTTGCCACGTTGCCGCCGAGCCATTATCATGGAGCATTGCGTGGCTCGTATCGAGCTGTCCTATACACATTCTTCTCGTTCCACAGGTAAATGAAAAATATGCCTGCCGCAAAATTGCAAGCCACGCCCCCCTTCCACTTTTTTTCCAGAGGTGTTATGTGGCTTCGATCATTCTTGGATAAGGATGTTTATACGAAGCACTATGCGTACTTCAAAATGTTGACCTTTAAGGATTTGCCCAAGAAACAGTTGTATATATATGGACCAGCGGATTTGGTGAGTTGGCTTAGATGACCTGCACATCTTACTACTGTAGGTAGTTTGATGTGCAGGTTGATTGAAGTACTGTAGAATGCCTATTTTAAAACGTGGATTTTTTGCGCCAAAACAATAATTTTTTTTAAATTCTGGATTTGAAAGTGTCGAAAAAAAATTTAAAATTCAACATTTTTCGCGCCAAAAGTCGATTTTGATCATTTGGGCAGTTTGATGTGCAGGTGAACTGGAGTACTGTATGTAGAGATAACAGGGAGCCGGACTTTCACCTGCACATCTTACTACTGTAGGTAGTTTGATGTGCAGGTTAACTGGAGTACTGTAGAACGACCAATTTGTAAAGTGGATTTTTTGGCGCCAAAACAATATGTTTAAATTTTTGAAATTCTAATTTTCGCGCCAAAAATCTCTCTCTCTTAAATTTGGGCAGTTTGATGTGCAGACGAACTGGAGTACTGTATGTAGAGATAACAGGGAACCGGACTTTCACCTGCACATCTTACTACTGTAGGTAGTTTGATGTGCAGGTTAACTGGAGTACTGTAGAATGCCTATTTTGAAACGTGGATTTTTTGGCGCCAAAACAATATGTTTAAATTTTTGAAATTCTAATTTTCGCGCCAAAAATCTCTCTCTCTTAAATTTGGGCAGTTTGATGTGCAGGTACCAGGTAAATAACAGGGAACAGGACTTTCACCTGCACATCTTACTACTGTGGGTAGTTTGATGCGCAGGTTGACTGAAGTACTGTAGCATGCCTATTTTCAAACGTGGATTTTTTGGCGTCAAAAACAGTTCTGAATTTGAAAGTGTCAAACAAATTTTGAAATTCTAAATTTTCGCGCCAAAATTTCAAATATTCGAAAATTGGCGGAAAGTTAAAATTTTCAAAATAGGGTCAACAAAAACACGTGGATTTTGAAAAACCAAAAAAAAAAACTCATATCACTGTAATCAACATACAGTACCCCAGGAGCCCTGCACATCTTACTACTGTAGATAGTTTGATGTGCAGGTGAGCTGGAGTACTGTAGAATGCCTATTTTTAAACGTGGATTTTTTGGCGCCAAAATAACAATTTCAAATTCTGAATTTTATGACGCAAAAAACAGATTTTTCGATTTTTTTTGTGCTTAAAAATTTTTCGCGCCAAAATTTCAAATATTCGAAATTTGGCGTGAAAATTAAATTATGAGAACAGTGTCAAAAAGACACGTGTATTTTGAAAAACCAAAAAAATACTCGTATCAGTGTAATCAACATACAGTACCTCAGGTGACTTGCACATCTTACTAGGTAGTTTGATGTGCAGGTTAACTGGAGTACTGTAGGATGACCATTTTGAAACGTGGATTTTTTGGCGCCAAAATAACATGTTCAAAATCTGAACGTTAAGCCCAACAACACAGTCACTAAATTTTTCAAATTCAAAATTTTTTGCGCCACTATTATCTGCACATCTTACTCACGGGATTACTGTTCTCACTACCCTGCACATTTTACTACTGTCGGGAGTTTGATGTGCATGTTGATTAGACTACTGTAATGTCGATCAATATGTTCATATTTTTCAGGTATGCTCCGAAGACTCGATCGAAGCCTTCGCACGAATTCAACAATCGCGCGGTTCCACCATCTCCAAACTTCGCCTCCTCGACTCTCTCCATTGCCAACATCTTCGATCGCACCCGAAAATCTACTCGTCCGAATGCATCGATTTTGTGAAAAGTGGAAATTTGCCGGAGAATCGAAGTCGTGTTCAATTGGAAGAAAAGGATGAATCAGAGGGGTTCGAGACGATTGATGATGTGCCGGAAGAGCTTGCCTATTGATTGATTAAATTATTGTTTTGTTTTTCCAGCTATGATGTTTCATAATAATGCTATAAGACAATCTCATTCTCCCAATTTCCGGTGATTTCAATTGTTTTTCCTCTCGCTTATATTTTTTCTTGTGAGTAATGATGAAGAATTTCGGACTTTTAATGGTGTATTTATCGAAAATTGAGAAAAATGAAAAAAAAGGAAAAGGAAGAAGGAAAGAATGAAAAAAGGAGAAAAGGGAGAAGGAAAATCTATCACAAATTTATATTTAAGAAAAAATTTATTAATGAAAAAGTATTTTCTTAGGATTTCTTTTCGATAATATCATTTTCCAACTTCCACGGTGACTTTTCACATCGATCAACTTGTCCCCTTTCAAGTCGTTTGCAAATATAAAAATCCCAAGTTTCAACCGACACACAAATCGTCGAATCATTATTGATTTTGGCTGGAATACACTTCAAATCACAATACGGTCCAACAAATGAACCAAGCCATTTGACAGATAATGAGACAGATAGTAGAGTTCCGCTAAGTGTTCCTTTAAACTGTTTGTTTATAACAGTTTGTATACGAGATGTTGATGGAATCAAATCTGAAATAGAAATATCGACAGCTCTTTTTAGGAAAAAGGGTGTTTTTGAGATTTTGGAATTGAAATTTTTTTGTGAAAAAATTACAAATATGATACTAATCGATCCCTAAATTTACTGAAATTTTTGAAATTTTTTTTATGATTTTGGGAATCGATTTTCATCTAGAATCAAGAGCTCTTGAGCTACAGGGTTTCAGTTATGATTCTGGATTTCAGATAGTCAATTTATGAAAACGAGAAATTTTCTAGAACTTTCGGATTCAAACAACCTAGAAGCTTAATATCTGGACTGTAAGAGTAACTCACCTTTCATACGAATACGAAATTCGTTCGCTTTCGAAGAACTATCTTCAACAATACGATCTCCTTTTGACGTTATCACTATTCCTCTATTACGTGAAAACACGTAGACATATTCTGGCACTTTGGCAAGATGAAATGTGATTTTGCGATTCCAAATATTTCTCGTTTAAAATCCCAAGTTTCAACCGACACACAAATCGTCGAATCATTATTGATTTTGGCTGGAATACACTTCAAATCACAATACGGTCCAACAAGTGAACCAAGGCATTTGACAGATAATGAGACAGAGAGTAGAGTTCCGCTAAGTGTTCCTTTAAACTGTTTGTTTATAACAGTTTGTATACGAGATGTTGATGGAATCAGATCTGAAATAAATATTGACTTTTTTTGACACTTTTAATCAAAATTGTCTTATATTGAATAAGGGGTTTTTGAGACAAAATTGTAAATCAATCTCTATCAACCTTTCTTTGTGTCCTTGACCCTTATCGTACTATCGTACTCGCAGGTCCCTTCTCGTCATCCCATTCATTTTGTGTTCAAAATGCTAATCATTCTAATACTATCACTTCAAATATGTTTAGTTTGGTCCCAAAATGCGGTAGAGTTTCATTTCCAAATCCAAGCACTCAGCAACCCGTCCAAACTGCCTAATGGAAATGCATGCATTTGCCCATCAGATTTCCAACAGCGTTGTATGTTTTCAGAACTTACATTCAGCCCAATTTTCCGTGATTTTCCAGATCCTCATAAATTAAATTATTTTGGAGATTGGACTGGACATTTTAACTGCTCATATTTGGAAGTTCCTTCAAAAAGTCAGGTTCAATTCTAAGTGGATATATTTGATGAGTGAGTGAATTTTGATTCAAGATACATATTCAGGTGGTCTTTGAAATACATTTGACATGTTTCAGTAAAAAAGGTCATTCTGATATAATAGACTACACAACTCTGAATAAAAATGGAGAATTATATGAGAAAAGAGAAATATTTGGAATCGCAAAATCACATTTCATCTTGCCAAAGTGCCAGAATATGTCTAGGTGTTTTCACGTAATAGAGGAATAGTGATAACGTCAAAAGGAGATCGTATTGTTGAAGATAGTTCTGCGAAAGCGGAGAAATTTCGTATTCGTATGAAAGGTGAGTTACTCTTACAGTCCAGATATTAAGCTTCTAGGTTGTTTGAATCCACAGGCAAAAAAAAGTATCTTTTTTTTACCGCGGTTTTTCAAGTTAGTGTTTGCACACAATTGCGCGAAATTCAAAATTGACTTTTTTTTTCGTTTTCTTGTTCCAGTTGAGTGTAAATAAGACTAACAGGCAAAAAGAAGTTATCGTGGGAGGTGGAAGAGACTGGCATAACAAAAAGCTGGCACATTTTACGACCTTACAGAAAGAATATTCCATGTTTCACAAAATTTGGCAAAAAAATTGGAAAAATAACGTTTCATGTGTAATCTGAACAGTTTCAGAGAAAGATATCAGTGTATTGGTTATAAATCGAAATATATTCTTCATTTTCCACACCAAATCAACAAGTTTGCGGATATTTAGCCAATAATATCACGAAATATTTTAAAATTTTTGAAAATATTCTCCCGAAAACTGTGCGGCAAAAGCGCACATTTAGTGTGCGGACCATTGCCATTTTCAGACGCGACAAACTCCTCCCATTTTTGCAGAAACATGTTTTTTATTTTGGGAAAGTCCGTAACTAATTTTTTCTGAAGAAAAAATACTTTTTTTTTCACTGTGGAATCCAAAAGTTCTAGAAAATTTCTCGTTTTCATAAATTGACTATCTGAAATCCAGAATCATAACTGAAATGACCTGTAGCTCACTTCAATTCCAAAATCTCAAAAACACTTTTTTTCAAAATAGAGCTGTCGATATTTCTATTTCAGATTTGATTCCATCAACATACCGTATACAAACTGTTATAAACAAACAGTTTAAAGGAACACTTAGCGGAACTCTACTCTCTGTCTCATTATCTGTCAAATGGCTTGGTTCACTTGTTGGACCGTATTGTGATTTGAAGTGTATTCCAGCCAAAATCAATAATGATTCGACGATTTTTGTGTCGGTTGAAACTTGGGATTTTTATATTTGCAAACGACTTGAAAGGGGACAAGTTGATCGATGTGAAAAGTCACCGTGGAAGTTGGAAAATGATATTATCGAATTGAGCGATTGAAAAGAGAAAAACATGTGAACTCACCTGTTAATTCTATGAATAAAATCTTTACACCATGACAGTTTTATAGAAAAATCTTAAGAAAATATTTTTTTGTTATTTTTTAGAACAATTTGTCAACCTTTAAAGCAACACCTGAAGCTAAAATCTGTATTAATGATCAACGATAACAAATACACGTCATGTCATGTCAGCGCAATGAAAAATAGCAATTTGCGAGGTTGAGAGAGACGCAGAGAAAAGTTCTCCGAGAGAAGTACAACAGTGAAAGCTTCCATGGCCGACTGGTTAACGGGCGTGTTTTTGAATCGAACGACGGCGCCGAGCTCTGGTTCGATTCCCCCACGCGCCAAACTTTTTTATTATTTTTCTTTTTTTTCAAATTACATTTTTTTACAACGTTCTCTTGTCAGATACTACTCTCACAAATATTTTGAATACATTTTTGAGTTTCGAAAACACATTAAACTGTAATTTGAAAAAAAAAGAAAAAATAATAAATAATAAAAAAGTTTTGGCGCGTGGGGGAATCGAACCAGAGCTCGGCGCCGTCGTTCGATTCAAAGACACGCCCGTTAACCAGTCGGCCATGGAAATTAGCACTGTTGTACTTCTCTCAGAGAACTTTTCTCTGCGTCTCTCTCAATCTCGTCAATTGCATGCTGACATGACGTGATACTAAAAGTATGACGTGTTCTCTATTACGAACAAAAAAATGATCACGAAAAGTTCAAAAAGGCGAAAATCATTTTGAAAATTCTTCTCACAAGGGAACAACATGAGGGTGTTAACGGACTTTGAAATGAGACCTATACCATTCGATACAGTTTTTCATGTTGATCAATATCCCGTATCAAACTTTTGCTGAACTCCGCGCGGAAAGCTGAAAATAGAGGTCAAATTTTGCTCTGAAAATGTGAAATATCTTTTCAAATTTATATGTTTTAAGTAGAGTGGAAGTACCAAAGGGTTCTTTGGCATGAAAAGAACAATGGGAACAATGCTAAATAAACAAGTTTGAAGAATGTGCAAAAAAAGATGTCAACGAAAACGTGAAAAATTATAAAATTTTCTTTTATTTTGCGTGAAAACATTAATATTATATAGAAATTTTCAAGTTTTTCAGCAAATTGGGCATGTTTTCCATTTTTTCAGAGTTCTATCATTCCAAATGTGTAGAAAATGAAAAATCACACCAGATCCAATAAAATTTGTGTAATTTCCTTCGGTTTTAGCATTTTTATTACTGTGAATATGTTTTTGATCAAAACTGAAAATCTCAATTTTCAGCTTCCTGAGTGGAGCTCAGCAAAAGTTAGATACGGGATGTTGATCAGCATGAAAAACTGTATCGAATGGTATAGGTCTCATTCCGAAGTCACAAATCAGCACAAAGTGTGTCAACACTCTGGCCTCATACATTTTAATTGACGACTTTTTATTTGAAAATGTGGTTAGAAACCACGTGGACAACGAGAAACAAGTTCACGTAAAAAATAAAAAAATTTGTCCATTTTTTTGGTATCGCTTTAGGTTCCCGCGCGTAATAAGAATTAAAAAATTCAGAATTTTTTCAATAATGCACTTTTTGTTATTCACTTGGGTTTATAAATCGTACTTATCACAAATTCCCCCTCACTTTTTTCATATTCTCATTTCCCCCTCAAAATTACTGTACTTCTGAGGCTCTTTTTTACTGGTAACTATATGGTGTATATATGTAAATACATATAATATATTCACCAGGCAAGCAGCTTAGTTCTGTTCTTCTTCTTCTTTTTCTCTTTTTCTTATCACTATCTTCATATTATTAATCACTACTGTTAAATAAGAGAATCAAAAAAGAGAACTGATAAAAAAGCAAATATTTATAAATGTTATAGTTCCCAATTTTATTGAGTCAAATTTTTTTTTTTTTTTTTTTCTTGTTTCGGGTTATTGGGTCAGGTCTTCTATACTCGGGGAAAAAACGGCAAGCGTGTCAACTTGCGACACATTTTTTCTGGCGCAAGGGTGTCGCAAGCCGTGCAGTAGTTTTGCTGCTAGATGTCGCAAAGCTTGCGACTATTGGCGCAAGAACACCGCAAGCCTTGCGACAGCCGAATGTCGCAAGTTTGCGACAAACTGTCGCAAGCTTGCCGATTTTTCCTTGAGTATGTACATTTAATTAGATATTTCATAAAAGCTTCTTTATCCTAAAAAAATATATTTCAAAAAGTAAACTGAGAATTCACTTTTTTAGGAGGGAAAGGTTGATTCTCTTTATATGACATGTCCAGGAACATAACGTCTCTAACAAGGAATGTACTTCAATGTTCCACCAAGATCTAAATTGAGGCTATATGGAAAATGAAGTACTTCGAGAGGCTGAAAAAAGCCTAAGGGGATTTTTCAGACAACCTCTTTTTTTTTAAGAATTCGAACTTTTTGATGAAAAATCTGTCAACTTTGAAAAATCATAACTAACTTCAAACTGAACAAAAAAAGTCGGTCAATAGAGAAAAGTGTAGCTGAAATATATTTTTTTTAATAAAAATAAAGAAATTGTTCGAAATGATTTTTGAAGAATGACAAATGTTGAAAAACTGGATTTTTTAAAATTTCAGCGAAGGGAACAGTATGAAGTCTCGAAATCGAGGTGTTGATTTCTCAACGGATTACTTACCTAAGTAACCTACCTAAGTAACTTGTTCAAATATATAAATTTTTCATTCTTCAAAAAAAAATTCGAACAGTTTTCTTATAAAAAAAAAGAGCAGCTACATTTTGCTATTTTGACCGACTTTTTTTGTTTAGTTTGAAGTAAATTATGATTTTTTTTTTATAGCGAGGTACTTCATTTTCCAAATAGTCTTAATTTAGATCTTGGTGGAATATTGAAGTACATTCCTTGTACGCGATATAGAGGTCCCCGATTGTGATGAAGATCCCAAAATAGAAAAACATTACATATTTTCACCAGGTTCACACAGGCAAAAAAAAGTATCTTTTTTTTTACCGCGGTTTTTTAAGGCGGTGTTTGCACACAATTGCGCGAAATTCAAAAATTTGAATTTTTTTTTTTTTTTTGTTTTTTTGTTCCAGATGAGTGTAAATAAGACTAAAAGGCAAAAAGAAGTCATCGTGGGAAGTGGGAGAGACTGGCATAACATAAACTGGCACATTTTACGACCTTACAGAAAGAATATTCCATGTTTCACAAAATTTGGCAAAAAAATGGAAAAATAACGTTTTATGTGTAATCTGAACAGTTTCAGAGAAAGATATCAGTGTATTGGTTATAAATCGGAATATATTCTTCATTTTCCACACCAAATCAACGAGTTTGCGGATATTTAGCCAATAATATCACGAAATATTTGAAAATTTTTGAAAATATTCTCCCGAAAACTGTGCGGCAAAAGCGCACATTTAGTGTGCGGACCATTGCAATTTTGAGACGCGACATTCTCCTCCCATTTTTGCAGAAACATGTTTTTTATTTTGGAAAAGTCCGTAACTAATTTTTTCTGAAGAAAAAATACTTTTTTTTTCACTGTGGTTCAGGGCTACTTTTCGCCAACAATTTTTTTGACGGTTTAATACCAGAAGTCCGATCTATATTTTTTTAACCAATTGAATTCGGGGTTCTGGGTGGTTCCTGAATCGGTTCTTCTGAATTCACGAACTGGACTTGATTTTTAGCGGATCCAAAATGATAGTTACTGATTTTTTTGAAAAATTTCCTGAATGTCCGACATGTTTCATGAAATTTTTTGTAATAATCGGGTCCAATCCAAGTTTCTTTTTTTCTGAATCCGATTCAGTGATTTTCGGGCCTTCGATTTTAAACTCTATCAAATTCGGGTCCAATCCAATTCAAGAGAACCGATTCAGATATTTTCAATCAGCAAATCGACATCTGAGTCTCCTTCAAAACTAGAGTCTAGTCTCTGTCCTTTTGTTTTTCTTTAATTCATGACCTTTACTGCCAGAATTCTTCACTACAACATTTTAGGTTCCATTTCGTTTCAAAAATCAACTCTCCTTATTTCCTATACATATACACTAAAAACAAACACACACAACCCCACAACCACGGGGATAAAATCAATAAAACCCCCGTCGATTCCCCCACTTTTCTCTGCATCTTTCGTCGCCTCCGCCGAAATTCGCCGCCCTCGGCAATAGCAATTGTGTCTGCGTCTCGCTCTATCTCTATCTCTTGTTGAAAAACGAGTGACTCATTCTCTACTTCTATCATTCATTCATTCTTCGTTCATTTATCTATTTCTATTTGGTTATAGAGAAAAGGAGTGCGCGAAGAGAAACAGAAGGTATGAATGAGAAGGAACAAGAAGGGGGGAATCTCCTCCAGGATGATTCTACTGGAGCCAACAAACGAGGAGGAGCAGGAGGCGGAGCAGAAAATAACACATCATCGGCTAATGAGTTGTTATTATTATCAAATGCCAATACACCTACAGGTTAGTTGGCAAAGTTTTGTGTCTTTTTTTTCTTTTTCTTTTTTTTTGGGCGATGTTTGTTCTTTTTTTCGTTCTTTTGTTTGTTTATGAGAGTTGTGGTTCTGGGATTCTGAATTTCAAAAGAAAAAAATGTGAATTTTTGCATTGTTGAATTTCTCGGCCATATTTTTAAGGCCTTAGTTTTTCTAGGTCATGTCTTATATTTCTAGTCCATAATTTTCTAGACCACATTATTGGATTTCTAGGCCATCCTTTTCTAGGCCATTCATTCCTAGGTCATGTCTTATATTTCTAGTCCATAATTTTCTAGACCACAATATTGGATTTCTAGGCCATCTTTTTCTAGGCCATCCTTTTCTAGTTCATGTCTTATATTTCTAGTCCATAATTTTCTAGACCTTAATATTGGATTTCTAGGCCATCCTTTTCTAGGCCATCTTTTTCTAGGTCATGGGTTATATTTCTAGTCCACGATTTTCTAGACCTTAATATTGGATTTCTAGGCCATCCTTTTCTAGGCCATGTCTTATATTTCTAGTCCATAATTTTCTAGACCACAATATTGGTTTTCTAGGCCATCTTTTTCTAGGCCATCCTTTTCTAGGCCATTCATTCCTAGGTCATGTCTTATATTTCTAGTCCATAATTTTCTAGACCACAATATTGGATTTCTAGGCCATCTTTTTCTAGGCCATCCTTTTCTAGTTCATGTCTTATATTTCTAGTCCATAATTTTCTAGACCTTAATATTGGATTTCTAGGCCATCTTTTTCTAGGCCATCCTTTTCTAGTTCATGTCTTATACTTCTAGTCCATAATTTTCTAGACCACAATATTGGATTTCTAGGCCATCTTTTTCTAGTCCATCTTTTTCTAGGTCATGGGTTATATTTCTAGTCCATGATTTTCTAGACCACAATATTGGATTTCTAGGCCATCCTCTGGAAAAGTGTACTGTATTTTTTTTTTCTTTGAAAATGGTCTAAAAATAGTCTCAAAAAATTTCCAAACGGATTAAATTTTGAGCTCAAGAACAAGAACTAATCCTCCTTCTCCAAAAAACTCATTTTTCTTCAAATTCTAATTTTTTCCTCAGAATTTTGTTTTATTACAATACAAACTGTTATCTTATGTCTGAATCATCACACTTTTTCGATTTATTTTTTTTTCAAAAAAAAAAATTTCTATTTTTGGTAAATTTAGAACTGATGTCAAATGACCTATCGTTGAACTCTTCACACTTTGAAATTCAAAAACAAATCCGCTTTGACGAAAAAAAAAAGTGAACAAAAAATGGATTATTAAAAAGACATTATTTTTAGTTTGGTTTTAGAGACCTGGTAGTACTGTAGTTTCTGAAAATGTGCATTTTGTCGTAAGATCTGGTGTATATAGCTTTAAATAAAACTTTATAAACTCTCTGAGTACTACTGTATTTTATTAAATGTGCATTTTGTCGTAAAGTTCGGTGTATATAGTTCATAGAGTTTTGTTGTTAACTGTTTTTTGGTTCATCAATATTGTGTATTTTGTCGTAAGATTTGGTGTATTGACTTGTAAAGAAGACTTTATAAGACTTAGTGTATTTATATAAAATCTGCATTTTATCGTAAGGTTTAGTGTATTCACCTTTAACGAAGTCTTGGTTAATTATCTTGGGATTACTGTATTTTTTATCTGAATTTTGTCGTAAGATATGATGTATACTGTTCTCCGTTGTGTTGCCAATGCAATGAAATTACTATATATTTTGAAATTTAAAAAAAAACTGTGCATTTTGTCGTAAGATTTGGTGCAATTTCCTTTAAAGAAGACTTCATTAATAATCAGAGTCTTACTGTATTTTTTTTAAATCTGCATTTTTTCGTATGATTTGGTGTATTTTCTTTTACTTTATTAAAGCTGTGCAGTTTGTCGTAAGCTCAAATGTTTCTTTATAATAACTGTAATTTTAAAACTAAAACTGTGCATTCTGTCGTCAGATCCGGTGTATCTGAATTTCTCTGCGTCTCTTGTATTTTATTGTTTTTTTCAAAAAATCAAAAATCAAAAAAAATGTAGTTTTTGATTTGATAAAAAACAAACAAAAATAGGAACGGTTTTTTTTGTTTTCTGTTTTTTTCGGAAATTAGGTCATTTTGGGTTTCTCGGCCAAGATTTGGTATTCTAGGTCATTTTTTTTCGC
This sequence comes from Caenorhabditis sp. 38 MB-2015, assembly GCA_900536415.3. NCBI lineage: Eukaryota > Metazoa > Nematoda > Chromadorea > Rhabditida > Rhabditidae > Caenorhabditis > Caenorhabditis quiockensis. Next base: position 22,471 of record LR549017.1, on the reverse strand, counting down.
TTTTTTTTACCCACACTTTTTCTTTTTTTTTCCGAATAAGTAAAAAAAGAGAAGGAAAAAGAAAAAGAAGAAAAACAACAAGTACAAAAATGAATCATATTTACGTATAACATCTTCCTCTCTCTCTCTTTCTCTCTTATTTTTCCCACTCGTAACACATATTATAACTAATAAGCCTAATACATAAATCTTTTTTTTTTCTTTTTGCTCGATGACAGCAAAAAATATGACATCTTTTTGACAAAAACATTTTTTTCCATTTTCATAAGCCCACTAAATAGTATTTGAAAAACACCGCTGCAGCTTCCAGCGCCTGTGTGGTGTATGGGATAGCACGCTTGCCTTTCATGCAGAAGGTCGTGTGTTCGATTCCCCAGCAAGACAATAGAGAGTTTTGTTTTTTTTTCTGAAACTTTTATATATTTTGTGAGTATTATTTGGACGGATGAATAATTCATAATATTATTGGGGGGTGACTAAATAGTGACACATAATAAAAATAATATCAATCATCCATTCTCCTTTTTTTTTCTTCAATAAATACTTATTTCTATTCTTTCTTCGAAACATTTGATTCTTGGCCAAGAATGCATTTTCAAATTGGAAGTTCCAAAAAAAGAATGACAAAAATTAGTTGATTTTATATTATCAACAACACATTTTTCTTGATAATATGTATTTGCTCAATGCGGAAAATTGACACATTTCGTTTCGGTTCCAAAAAAAAAAAAATTATGTGGTTTTTTTTCAGATAGCACATCATCACCAGAAGAGCTGATGCAACAACGACAAATCTATTCCAAGGGGTTTTTAGGTTAGTTTTTCTTTTTGAAGGGGAAAAAAATTGTGCATTTGTTCGTAAGATTTGGTGTTTTATTGTCTTCTGACAAGATATGGGGAAAATGTGTGCATTCTGTCGTCAGATATGTTGTTTTTGTGCATTATTTCTATGAGCTTTTGAAAAAGTGTGCATTTGTTCGTAAGGTTTGATGTTTTATTGACAGAAGACAAGATAAGTGTGCATTTTGTCGTCAAATATGTTGTTTTTTGAAAGGTTGACTTCTAAGTGTCATATATCGGCTCAAAATGATCCGTTTGGCTCCAAATTTTGAGCAGTTATGCACAAAGGTATCAGCAAAGTGATCCAGTGTTTCAGGGATGATATCTGGAAAAATAATGATGTGAAATTTTTTTTTTTTTTTTGAAAAAATTTTCTAGAAAAAAAAATATTTATAGAAATTTTTTATTAAAAATTAAATTAAAAAATACATACTTTTGAATAATTAAATTAATTTTTTTTAATTTCCTATGGTTTTTCAATAGAAACCGCTGTTACTAGATTTTCAACAAAAAAAATTATCTCAAATTTCGAAAAAAGATTTTGTACCATTGCAAAAATCGATAACTTTTCAAAAAAAAATTTTAAAAACCCACAAAAACTAGAGGACATTCTTTATAACCTTGAGCACAATTGCTCAAAATTTGGAGCCAAACGGATAATTTTGAGCCAAGTTATGACACTCAGAAGTCATCCCTTCTAAAAACACCGAATATTACGACAAAATGCACACTTTCGACACCTACAGTGAAAAAATTACAAAAATTCACAAAAACTAGAGGACATTCTCTATAACCTTGAGCACAACTGACAAAAAATTATGGAGCCAAACGGATAATTTTGAGCCAAGTTATGACACTTTGAAGTCAACCCTCCAAAAAACACCAAATTCTACGACAAAATGCACATTTTCGACACCTACAGTACCACCTTACGAACCAGTCTTTCACATAAAAAAAACGAAGCTATGTATATCTGAAATTTTCAGCTAATTTTTTGTGATTTTTTTGTAGAAATTCCCCAGGTATTATACCTGGTTCTCCTCATTTTTCCTTTTTTTTCTATATAATTTAGGAGATTTGAAAGTTGCCTTTGTTCTCCATTGAATTCCATTTCGTTTTCCCTTATACATCTATACATATCATAACAACAAAAGGTCGTTGTTAGCGCGCATAATTAGAGTAAAAGTGCAACGCACACACATTCTCTAACATATTGGAGAGAGGCCTTCTTTCTCTCTGAAAGTGGGCGGAGTCGTTGACTCGCGCACAAGAAGAAGAAAAAAACAATTTTCGCGTCTGTTTCTCTCCTCACTCTCAGTCAGTTTCCCAAAAAATTTTTGGCAAATTTTTTCGAAATGCTTTTCAATAGTTCGATGGATTGTCAGCAACATCAGTTTATGATAGGTTGGTCAGGGAATTTGTTTTGGGCTACAGTACCCCCCAGAACATGCATATCAAACTAGAAAGAGTAAGATGTGCAGGTTGTGTTGAGGTACTGTCATACTTTAGTTTGAATCTTGGTCTTCTATCATATAGGGTTTATTTGAAGGTGCATACCATCTTTTGTCTTGAAGGGACATACCAGGAAAATTTTTTGATAGTATACCTTTAAAGGGCATGATAGTATACCTTTAAAGGGCATACACCTTTGATGTTCTGGAAGGGAACTGTGCCTTTAAAGGGACATACCATTTTTATCTAAAATCATGAATTTATAGTATTTATTTGAAGGGACATACATATTTTTACTGTTAGGAGGGTACTGTATCTTTAAAGGGACATACTTAAAATACTGATAGTATACTTTTAAAGGGACACACATTCTTCACTTCTTGGAAGGGTGCTGTACCTTTAAAGGGACATACTTAAAATAATGATAGTATACTTTTAAAGGGACACACATTCTTCACCTCTTGGAGAGGTACTGCTCCTTTAAAGGGACACACCATCTTTTAACTCTTGGACAGGTTCTGTACCTTTAAAGGGAAATGCCTTCTTTTGTCTGAAACCATGAATTTATAGTCATTATTTAAAGGGACATACATCTTTTTACTGTTGGGAGGGTACTGTACCTTTAAAGGGACATACTATCTTTAGTCTTAAAGGGACATACCAAAAAATTGCTTCAACAGTATACCTTCAAAGGGACATACCGAATTTTGTCGAAACCTTCTTACGGTCGAAAAAATCCAATTATGTTTTTTTTTCCATGCGATTTTTTCAGTGCCATAGGTTATGTACCTTTAAAAGAACATACCGTATGTTGTCTTAAAGGGACATGTCATGAAAATTTTTAATTTAGCTTTAACGCATTTTCAACCAGGACAAACATACTCCTACAGTAGTCCTTTCTCTCTCCAAGAAAAAAACTTTCCCCTATAATTTTCTCGCGCTTCGCTTCGAACTCTGAGCATTTCGGATAATTGTGGGAAACTCTGAGAATGAGCGACAAGAAAAAAATTGTTGACAATTTCGCCCAGATCGCTATTCCGGGGGAAACTACTGTGTGATATCATAGAAGAACCTGATTAGTGTCTGTCACGAAATATATCTATGAAATCATAAAAGTCAAAAACATGTTTTGAAATGGGAAGAAGCACGCAAAATGATGTGGGGGGTTACTGTATGATAGATTTAAAGGTGCATAAGCAGACTGGGAGGGTTACGATATCTTTAAAGGGACATAACATTTTTTGTTTTGAACCTTTAAAGGGACATACGTCTTTCACTTTTTTGAAGAAGTAGAAACGATGTATCTTTAAAGGGACATACCATTTTTGTGTGAAAAGATAGTCTACTTTCAAAGGGACCTACATCTTTCACCTCTTGGAGGGGTAATGTACCTTTAAAGGGACATGCAATGAAATTTTAAAGGTACATAAATATTTCACCTGTTTATACTGTACCTATAAAGGTACATACCATTTTTGTGTTAAAGGATAGTACATATTCAAAGGAACATACATCCCCCATCTCTTGGAAAGGTACTGTTCCTTTAAAGGTACATACTATTTTTGTCTGAAAGGGTAGGATATTGTCAAAGGAACATAGATCCTTCACCACTTAGAGTGGTACTGTGTCTTTAAAGGTACACACCGTCTTTTGTGTGAAAGGATATTGAATCTTTAAAGGGAAATAAGCATTTCACCTTCTGGGGAAGTAGAACTAATGTACCTTTAAAGGGACATACATCTTTAAAGGTACATAACATGAAATAAGAACACATCTTTAAAAGGTCATACACTATTCCCTTTACTTCTTGTAGAGGTAATGTACCTTTAAAGAGACATACCATCTTTTCTCTCAAAAAGTAGTACACATTTAAAGGTACATCCACATCTCCAAAAAAACTCATATTTTTCCAGATGCTCTTCGTGTTATCCAAAATGCCAACAATTTCGAATTTCGCCCGGCCACCTCACCCATCATGCCACCATTAGGCACCCCAGGAGCCGGAGGAACAGCGATCACACCGGCCACTGCCAAGTGAGTAAACTAGAAAATGCTTGACTAGAAATATTTGAGAAGAGTATTATCTCGAATTTAAATGTCAATAAGATTAGATCATCATAATCCGGCTTTTTGTATATATCTATATCTATAAATTTAGCTAGAAGATATGGATGAAACAAACCACATACAAAAAAGGGCCCAATTTTTTGCAGCGACATGCACCAAATTATGCTCTCCCTACTTGGCACACCGGTCACCACATCGACAGGCACCAGCTCAACGGGAAATAACTCCACCACCAACTCCACCACATCATCCGGAGCTGCTCCACCATTACCCACCACACCCACCCTTCTATCTTCACCAACTTTGGCGTTGAGTGATAGCGATGTGTGAGTCTTATTGTAGTTTGTATACTGTTGAAAAAAAAGTGTGCATTTGTTCGTAAGGTTTGGTGCTTTATTTTCTTCTGACAAGATATGGGGAAAATGTGTGCATTCTGTCGTCAGATATGTTGTTTTTGCGCATTATTTCTATAAGCTTTTGAAAAAGTGTGCATTTGTTCGTAAGGTTTGGTGTTTTATTGACAGAAGGCAAGATAAGTGTGCACTTTGTCGTAAAGTCTGGTGTTTTTCGAAGGGCTGACTTCAAAGTGTCATAACTCGGCTCAAAATGATCCGTTTGGCTCCATATTTTGCATAGTTGTGCTCGAAGGTATCAGAAATGTGCTCCAGGTTTTGTAGAACGATATCTAAAAAAAATAAAAAACTAGAAATTTTTTGAAGAAAAAAAATTTTTTTTTTTTTTTTCATTTTTTGGAAAATGTTTTTCATGTTCATTTTTTCTGAATATACACTGAAGCTTCAAAAAGTGTAATTTAATTCAAATTTTGGCAGAAGACTTATATTTTATTCTAAAATTCCAAAAAAAAAAAATCATTTTTTAAAGGAAAAATACCACTTTTAACATAAAATTCTGGCAAAAAAATATGCTTTTTCAAAAAATAAAAATTCTCTACAAAAAACTGGAGCATATTGCTGATACCTTTGAGCGCAACCGTGCAAAATATGGGCTCAAACGAATCATTTTGAGCCGAGTTATGACACTTTGAAGTCAACCCTTCAATAAACATCAAATTCTACGACAAAATTCACTTTTTCGACACCTACAGTACCCCCCAAATCAACAGTTTTATTCGAAACCTCAACATTTAACCAGCAGCATATTCTTGTTGATGAGTCAAAAAGTGAAAAACAATTATGAAATCAGGAAAAAAGGGGGTGAAAGTGAGATGAGAGAGATGATGATGAGTCACGAGGAGGGTGTAGATTTCGAAATATTTCGGGAAAACTTTTGAGAATGAGAAAATGAGAGGGAACCGGTTTTGGCTGGGGCTCCATTTCAAAGGCGCATGCTTTTTTTCCTGTTCCAGCCTCAAACTCTACGCATCGACAGTGTTGCCGGGTCCACCATTGGCGTCACTTCACCTGCCACCATCCACCAACGCCACCAACAACAACACCAACAACGAGCCAATCGTCACCAGAGAGCACATGCCAGCTGCTTTTAATGATTCGTTGATTTCGGCGGCGGTGGCGGCGGCCGCCGCTTCCACGTCGAGACCGGATAAATTGAACCTACCGGTGAGTTGGTGTGCACCTTTAAAGGTACAGTATCTTCTTTTCTTCTTTTTTTTTTTTTATTTTTTGAGTTTGTCCCTTTACAAATACCATACTCCGTACAAAATATAGTGAGTGTATGTTCCTTTAAATCTACCATAATCCTTCGAAAAATTGAGATATTTATTCTGTCCCTTCAAAAAACCATACTCCGCTTGAAAATTAGTTCGTGTGTGTCCCTTTAAACCTGTTTTACCTCTTTGAGATTAAAAACAAGTAAGTGTGTCCCTTTGAAGTTGTCGTATCCTTTCATCTAACAGAGATATCATGTCCCTTTGAAAATACCGTACTATTTTTGAGTGCTAGCGAATTTATGCTCCTTTAAAGGTACCTCTTTTCATCCAACAGGTATATTATGTCCCTTTAAAGTTACCGTACTATTTTGAGCGCTAGTTAGTGTATGTCCCTTCACAAGATATCATACCCCTCCTACAGTCAACAAGTATAGTATGTCCCTTTAAAAATACCGTACTCTTCCAAGCAATAGTGAGTGTATGTCCCTTTAAAGGTACCTTACTTCCTTTCAACCAACAGGAATAGTATGTACCTTTGAAAATACTATTTCGAGTGCTCACGAACTTATGGTCCTTTAAAAATACCATACCCCTACTAATTGTAAGTTACTTTGAAGGCCCTTTAAAAATACCGTACTCTTCCAAGCGATAGTGGGTGTATGTTCCTTTAAAGGTACCATACCCCCTTTTATTCATGAGATTTAGTATGACTTTCTAAAAATTCCGTACTATTTCGAGCGTTAGCGAGTGTATGCTCCTTTAAAGATAACGTACCCCTTCTACAGTCAACAGGTATAGTATGTCCCTTTAAACGTACAGTATCCTTATATGCTCCTTTAAATATACAGTCTCCCATTTTTTTTTCTCTCCATCGTCTCGAAAAAATAACAATACACCCCATTGTTAATAATAACCCAAAACATGTTTGTTTATTCTCGAAAAACCCTTGCCCAACATTCAATTATTATTGATTTTGTATATTTTTTTTTTTTGGTATATTTCAAATTGACAATTTTCAGCCACCCCAAATGATGGACAATAATATGGTCAATTCGAGTGACGATTCGGATAGTGGCATGGGTTATTCGAATATGCGTTCGACTTCGAGAAATATGCATGGAAGAGAGTGAGTTTGGGGGGTACTGTAGGTTCCCTTTAGAACCCCCTAGTTTAGTTCAAAAGTACATATGCGAAAAAATCCCGTTTTTCTTTATGCATATACCCATAATTAGTGAGTTCTGAAAAAAAAGTGCAAATTACTCCTTTCCTTCTTATACTCACTTTTTTTTCGCTGATTATGCTTATTTTCCCCCCAATTATTTGGAATAGATGTAGATGTCTAGGGGGTACTGTAGAGGGGTGTGTGTGTGTGTGTGTGTTCGGCGAATTTCTAATTTATTTAATAGTTACAACAGCATTTGTAAATAATTGAAAATTGGGAGGTTGTTTCAAAGAAACAAACAAAAAAAAAGAATTTCGCCACCTCGCGGAATCGAACCCGCGTCGGCTAGGTGGAAGGCAGACGCGCTCACCAGTATACCACACGGCGACTTGTTGGCAGCGCGTTGGATGGTTATGATAATGTTGATGTTCTCAAAAAGTAAAACAAGAAAGAAAAACCTCGCCTCATCGAACCCGGGTCTCCAAACTGAAAGCCACACGCGCTAACCACTACACCACGTCATCGCTCTCTCCTTATCTCTGAGAATACGCAAGATACTATCACTGACACATTTCAATTTAAATATTCATTTTCACGCCCAACGCATCGTTATCATCACACAAAAAATGACCATCACATCATTTTCAAATCAAGCCACAAATCGACCAAGTGCAGCACACACAAGCACAAACAGAACAGAAAAAATTGATGACACATATTTGTACAAATAAAGAAACTATGAGTCATCAAAAAAAACCACCAGAACCTTTATTGATATTTATAAATAAATAAATAAATAAATAAACACAATAGCCCTTTTTCCGATGATGACTCATCTCCCCTATTTTACAGTTCTCTTCTCATCTTTTCTCTGTTTCTCTCCGTCTCCTCTCGATCTTTCTACAGTCTTCGTTCGTTCGTTCGCTTCAAAGACTCCGCCCACATTTTCATGTCCTCCTTTTTCTTCACACACATAGTTTTTTCTCTCGTTTTTTCGTTCTATTAGTGTTTGCAACAACAAGAAGATGCATAATTGGTCGGGAGGAGGATATTCTTCGAATTCGTCCAACTCGAATATGGCTGGAAATTTGAGTGCTAGCTATAATAATAGTGGTGCGTCGACTAGTAGTGGTTCGGATCATATTCATCATCATCATAGTCATAATAATTTTTGGAATAGCTCAAATTCTTCGTCGAACATGATGACTCCTGATTATTCGAGTCATTTGGATCATAGCGCATTGTAAGTTGAATGTCTATGAATTTAACTACACCGCTGTGAAGTGTAGAGACTGGCTCAACCGGTAAAGCTTCCGCGAGTCATGCAGAAGGTCAGGGGTTCGAGCCCTGTTTGGGGCGAAGGTTTTTTTTCTCCGACAATGAGACAAATTTAGTCTCCCATTGAACTTTGTGCAAAATGACAAATCACTTTTTGTAGTCGTAGAAAAATATATTTTGGACTGGTGATATTTTTTCGAATAATCTGTATATTAGGTGATTAAACCGGAAACTCGTGACTGATTTTTGCTTTTTTGAAACTAGAAAATATTCATCAGGTTTAGAACTATCTGGAAGGCTGCTTTTGGACTGTTTTTTCTGATTTTTTGACCTGTCTAAAACCTCGAATCATTTTCATACATGATGGGTCGAAAAGCCTAAGTTAGCTAGCCCGAAATTAACCTGGTCCAGGCTTAGTATCAAAATTGACAAATACTTGAAAGTTTTAAGTACATTCTCTAGGTACTAACGTACATATTATGTACGATTTGCAATAGAGCAAATTTTATCGATTATATTCTGCTAAACACCAGAAATTAGCTCACGAATTGTGTGTATAAGAACCCATTCTCAAACTACCAAAAAGTCGGTTAGAATACTTTTTTCAGGTATACCAAAAATGGTATCATATATGAGCAAAAACATTTTTCCTTCTCGAAATGAGGTTTATGCTGATTTAGAGTATGCCGAGATACTTTTTGAAAGATAACTGTTTCTTTCAAGTAAAGATTAAAGGCGCACAATATTTTTCAGAAATATTTCGAAGCGAACAACAAGCATACTGTAAGCCAGCGAAAAATAAAATTGAATATTTTTTACACAATGATATACCAAAAAGTGATTCAATATACTGTTTTCAGGTACACAATAAATGGTTAAGTATACGTATGGTAAACCAAAAATGGCTTAATATACGTATAGTTAATCGTAAATGGTATATTACATGTATGGTGTACCAAAAATGGTATAGTATACTGTTTTTAGGTATACCAAAAATGATATAGTATACCAAAAAAATGGTTAAGTATACTGTTTTTAAGGTTGACCCTCAATAATTTATCCGAACTATTTCGAAATTCGACTTTTAAACCATCTCATCTCCTGTATACAATAGCATAGTTTCGAAATATATTTCGCAATCCAAAAATGCCGCGCAACCATGTGTCTTCACCCTTATTTTCACACATACTTAATTTTTTGCATAATATAATCATAATGTCTCTTATCAGCATTTTTTGGTCTATTCTATTGAATACCCCTCTATGTATTGACCCATCTTATTTTTCTTTTGCTTTTTAGACAATAGGTATGGTATATATTATAGTTAAACAAAAGTATCTAAAGAAATACTGTAGATTTATTTATATACATTGGTGGCCTTGATTGATGATTGGGTACCGGTTTTCTATTGACATTCATCTTCAAAACTACAGTAATCCTAGGTTAATGAGTCACTGGTGACTTCTTCAGAAATTACCTAACATAAAATACTCCAAAAAAAAAAACAAAAAAAAAATTCAACCTCCACCGGGATCGAACCCACGACGTCTCGCTTAAAAAGCACGCAGCTCCGCCACTACACCACGCTACCACATAGCGACCTCACAACCAAATGACCTAAATTATTTCGGTGTTCTTCTCGTTTTTTTTTAAAAGATTTTCTCAAAGTCATAAAAATTCAAACCAACCTAGTCTAGGCCTGAAAAACAAAACTTGAGAAACAATTTATTTAAAAAAAAATATTTCGTCCCTCACCGGGATCGAACCCGCGACGTCTCGCTTAAAAAGCACGCAGCTCCGCCACTACACCACGTTGCCACATAGCGACCTCACAACCAAATGACCTAGATTATTTCGGTGTTCTTCTCGTTTTTTTTTAAAAGATTTTCTCAAAGTCATAAAAATTCAAACCAACCTAGTCTTTTTTCATTTTCTCAAAATCATAAAACGCCAATTTTTCCCCCTCTTCAAATTCCTGCCCGGCGCGCCTGTAAAAACATACATAAAAGAAGAAGAAATAGAAAAAGTGTTAACAATATATGTATATATATGAAAAAAAAAGACGCTAGGCAGGCATTCAAAAATTGGGCGCGCGTGGCTAGGCACGGGCAAGAAAGGCGGGAGAAGAAGGAGTTGAGTCATGTACATATATGTATGCATACATTTCTCTCCCTCTCCCCCTACAACGAGCTAGAGACCGTACATTTTTGCATATATATTTTTTTTCTAAATGTATCCGAATGGTACGGTAGCGGCGGCGGCGGCCGCAGCCGCTGCTAATAATCAATACGCTGCGGCGTGTTTTGATTTTGCACAAATGAACCAGAATAGCTATGCCAACTCGCAGTACTTGTGCTCGTATTATGAACAGTGGGTTTTTTTAAAACCATTTTTTGTGTATTATAGATGTACTATATACCTAAAAACAGTATACTAAATCATTTTTGGTATATACTATACCATTGTTAGTATATATTTTGCCATTTTTGGTATATACCATACCATTTTTGATATATACTATATCATTTTCAGTATATACTACACCATTTTCAGTATTAACTATATCATTTTCAGTATATACTATACCATTTTTTTGTTATATACTATACCATTTTTTTTGGTATATACTATACCATTCTCAGTATACTATACTATTTTTGGTATTCTATATCATTTTTGTTATATATTATATCAATTTTAGTATATACTATATCCTTTTCAGTATATACTATACCATTTTCAGTATATACTATACCATTTTTGATATACCATATTATTTCTGGTATATACTATATCCTTTTCAGTATATACTACATCATTTTTGGTATACACTTTATTCTTTTCAGTATATACTATAACATTGTTAGTATATATTTTGTCATTTTTGATATATACCATACGATTTTCAGTTGACTATACCATTTCAGTATATAATATACCATTTTAGTATATACTATACCATTTTTGGTATATACTATACTATTTTTAGTATATACTATATCATTTTTTTATGGTTGTTTTACTCAAAACCTTTGACTTCAAAATAAATACAGTCACCCCTTTTCTTCCTGTCCATTTCGAAATATTTCGAAACAAACACAAAAAATCCGAACTTTTTATCTTTTCCCTCTATTCTCTCGTTCTCAAAACACAGAAAAAATAGAAGCAAAAACATTATTCTTCTCCTCCTCTTCTCCTTACTTTTCGTCCTCCCAAAAAAATATAAAATCACTTTTTCCGTTCACAACTACCATAGCAACAATATCATCATATATACAAGAAAAACAAAATGAATAAAGATCTTTCATTTTATGATTTTAACATGGACTGGCAGTGAGTTTGGGTCCCCCTGATATACATATAGGGGTTTAAATATATAATTATTGATTTTCAGAATGTCGATGGATGATCAGGAGAGAAAGAAATTGGACAGGAAGCGGGCTAGAAATCGGCAAGCGGCTACAAAGTGTCGACAAAAGAAGATGGATAGAATTCGAGAATTGGAAGAGCAGGTTAGTTGGGTACATTAATCTAGAGAACCTGCGCATCAAACTATTTCTGAGTAAGATGTGAATGTTTATTGTAGACTTAGTGTATACCTCAAGTAAACAATGTTCATTCCATGTGAAAGAGCGTACTCGATTTAGTATATATGAATTTACGCGAGAAAAAAAAAAAGCCTTTGCCCTCGTGAGGAGTCGAACTCGCGAACCGTGAGCGGCGGTCACGTCCGATCTGGCAGATGAAGCAACGACGAGGCCAGTTAGTCGAGGGTTCGATCCCGGGTGGTGACATTTCTCGGTTTTTTTTTTTTTATTTTGTGTTCATTGACGTGCCGGACGTTAATATTTTGAACTTGGGTGTTTCCTGAAGTTTAGTATTGATGTTCAGAGGTGAAAAATCGATTATTCGTTGATTTTACCGCCTTGGAATATTATTACTGGATTCGAGAAATTTCACAACTCGAGATCGAACCCTTGACTAACCGGTCTCAACGTTGCTTCATCTGCCAGATCGGACGCGACTGCCGCTTACACACTTTCTTTGCTATAAAGCGCACAAAAAATCGCCAGTCCGCAAGTTCGACTCCCTATGGGTGCGAAACTATTTTTTTTTATTCTGTTTTTTTTCTCGCGTAAATTCACATCTACTAAATCGAATACGCTCTTTCACATGAAATCAACCCTAGACTTTATAACCTAGTATCTTTTTCCAGGTAACATCAGAAAAAGCACGCGCGGCCCGCCTCAACAACGAAATCAGCCAGCTCCAATCGGTGCTCAGCGCCTACCGCGAAGCAGTCTCAAATCATCAAACACGTGGATGTCGTGCCAGTTAAACCCCCTTCTTCCCACTTCCCATTCATCTTTACCCATTCTCACATTTATATTTCCCATCCCTTCCCTTCCCATTCCCCAAATCACTCAGGGTCTATTCATCATCATCATCATCGAATCATAGGTTTCTTATTATTAGTGGATATGTTTTTCTTCTTCTCCTTTATAGTGAAAAAGAGCCCAGTGAAAATGTGTTTATGTTATTGAAAATAAGCGATTTGTGATGATAAGGTTTTTTCTTCTTCGTTTGAATTCGACTATGTAATCTTTGTTGCGGTCCAATTTTTTTTTATGTTTGTGTATATCATTTTTTTTTTTTTGAAGATTAATGTTAGATGAATAATTGAATCTATGTATATAGTTCTGGGTGAGTTTGAGCTACATGGTTGATGAACTTCGAGTTCATTGATCTATTATCAATTTTGTATAGTACTTAAAGGTGGACTGCGAAATAATCAAAAACGATGGTCTGCAAAATTGCGTCGTAGACTTTCAAAATCTGCATACACCGAATAATGTTAGAGTGTATTGAAAACCAAGTGGAAGAAAAGAAACAATAGAGCACACGTGACCGATTAAGCAACGCAAGCAAAAAATGTTTGTTTGGCCTGTTTGGCACTTTTTTTTTTGCTCAACACGACTATTTTGACGTGAACATGAATCTTCTTTTTAGTGAAACATGAATTTTTCCCGCAGTCCTCCTTTAACTATGTACATGACTGAGGAACTGTAAATCATGGACAGTTTGTTATACATTTGAGAATGTATAAGGACAATAAATCAGAATAATATAGTCAAGGTTGATATCCTGAGGTCTATTGTACATGGCAGATAAACTGTACATTATTGGCATTTTAATGTGAATGTATATTACCATAAGTCGATCTAGTATTAATCATATACCATAAATATATTCATGTTGATATACTGGTCATCAGAGTTGGGCGGAAGTCATTTTTTGAAAAGTCGGAATTCGGAAGTAAATTTTTCATTTTCGGAAGTCGGAAGTAAATTTTTCATTTTCGGAAGTCGGAATTAGAATTTCATTTTTCGGAAGTCGGAAGTCGGAAGCGCTAAAAAGGTCCGGAAAGTCGGAAGTCGGAAGTCGGAAACCCGTTGAAAAACTTGTCTCATTTATAGATAACTTTTGCAGCGAAATATTCATAAACTAGCTAAAGTAACAATATTACTTATTAAATTTATTAAAAACACAATGAATGACAGAAACTTCTACAAAAAACAACAAAAAGAACACAATTTTCTGCAATCATTGCATTCTGCCGAATCACCAGAAATGACAAACAAGTCTGCATATTTCGACCGTTTGGCGTTCATTTTGTATCTGGAACATATTTCTGTTCATAAAACGAAGGAAAGGAGATTAGAAAACCAAAAAAAAAAGGTAAAAACTTGTTTTCGAAAAAAAAAGTAGAACGGTGTAGATTTACGCTAAACCGCGCGCAACATTCAATTACGGAGTATCGTTGTGAACATAAAAAGTCGGAAGTCGGAAGTCGGAAGTCGGAATTAGATTTTACACTTCCGGAAGTCGGAAGTCGGAAGTCGGATGCGTTAAAAAGGTCCGGAAGTCGGAAGTCGGAATTCCGCCCAACTCTGCTGGTCATGTACGATAATTTTTAACAGGCTATTTTGCTAGATTGAGGAACTGCACATCATATTTAGTTTGTTATTTTGGTTTATATTATATCATTTTTGGTATTTTATATCATTTTCAATATATACTATATCATTTTTGTTATATATTATACCAATTTTGGTATTAATTATATCAATTTTAGTATATACTATACCATTTCAGTATATAATATACTATTTTTGGTATATGCTATATCATTTTGCTATACTATACCATGTTTTGGTATATAATATACCATTTTCAGTATATAATATACCATTTTTGGTATATGCTATATCATTTTGCTATACTATACCATGTTTTGGTATATAATATACCATTTTTAGTATACTATACTATTTTAGTATATATTAATCATATACCATAAATATATTCATGTTGATATACTGGTCATGTACAATAATTTTCAACAGGCTATTTTACTGGATTGAGGAACTGTACATCAATTTCAGTTCGGTGTACATGTGAGAATGTATATGGACATTAATCAGGATATTAATTGTATATAGTACATATATTAAGGTTGATATCCTGAGGCCAACAGGCTATTGTACATACCTGAGGAACTGTATATCATGATCAGTTCTTTGTACATCTGAGAATGTATATGGACATAATTCGGATCGATAAGTCGTTTTTACAACTTTGTCGAACATTTTCTCAGGAATCAGGAGTTGTTCAACAAAACTATTTGGAGCTGTCACTAAACTCGATATTCTTTTTCGAATGTGACCGATTTCATCTCAAACTAAAAACTAGTTTTGATTTACTATCCACCTGGAGAATCACAAGAAAATTCCCACGATTACCTAATTTTCAGGCTTGTATTATCTATAAAAAATTCAAATTTTATGTTAATCTGACCGTTTTAAGTCGAGTTATAGCTGAAAATATATAATAAAACTCACTAATGCCCGCTACTTTACACCAGGATAATATACGAATTCACCGGTTTTGCATCAACTGTATATAATACATATATTAAGATTGATACATGTATAATGACATAAATCGAATCGATAAGTTCAGTTCATTATTAATACAACAACTTTTCACGTGATTAAACCACGTTTGCTGCTTCAAATCAAAATCTGAATATTTTCCAGCATTGTAGACGACCCTTGAAAACCCAGATGTCGATTGAACTATTTTCAGCAGAGGGTCAGTTTCAGTCAGAAATGTGATATTAATGAGCGGCACTGTATATATTTTAAAATGAGTTCTGAATATGAACACTTGACTTAAGATATATACATATGAACTGCTACTTTCATAGAACCATTCTCCAGTCTATAAGTGCAAAAATATGAGTTAACATTTTAAATCTGTGTGATATACGTTTTAGATATATATTATAATATCTTGGCAAATTATACAACCACTCGGGGAAAAAACGGCAAGCGTGTCGCAAGGCTTTTTCCTTGTCGCAAGTTTGCGATAGTTTGTCGCAAACTTGCGACATATTTTTCTGGCGCAAGGATGTCGCAAGCCGTGCAGTAGTTTTGCTGCTAGATGTCGCAAAGCTTGCGACAGCCGAATGTCGCAAGTTTGCGACAAATTGCCGCAAGTTTGCGACAAACTGTTGCAAACTTGGCGATTTTTCTCCGAGCAATTTCGAATCGAAATCAAGTTTTAATAATTTACTTTTTTAATAGATACTTTATGGAATTCTTAAAATCAAACTTCAGAAGACGTCCTGGAGAACTGAACTTGTGATTTACTGTTTGAAAGCTTCGAATGCCTATAACGGAAAATACATATCACAAAAGTTGACCTCCTTGAAATATACGTTTTTTCAAAGACTTACTTCGTTGAATGTACAATTTTGAAAATGTTCTAAAAATACACACCGTATTTTAAAGGGACATATCTATATTTCTTAAATATTTTTTAGACTGTATATTAAAGCAACATCCTAATTATAAAATATTTCGCTGAAAACGCTCTCTCACGTATCACAAAAAAATAAAAAGCGAAAAAAAACCAAAAAAATGAAGCGAAAACATTTGAAGTTCCTCTCTCCCGTAAATATCAAGAGCCGCTAACGTTAAACACATGGCAAGCGGAGTATCGTTGTTTTTCTTCATGTTTTTCAAAAATAAAGTCGTCAATTAAAACGTTGGTAGGTAAAATGTTGAGTGTTACAAACTGTAATTTAAAGGGACATACCTATCTTCATTTTATTGGTACGTAAATAATAAAGGCGTGGTGAGACCAGAGAGGCTAATCCAACACAGTAGTTTAACCTGTTTATCGGGATGTCCCTTTGAATTACTGTTACCTGTTTTTCATTATTTCTGAACCCTTAAAAATGCGTTTCTTTGAAAAGATTTTCATAAAGTTGGTTTATTAAAATTGTTTTTTTTATGAACATTTTTTGGAATTCTACACACGTTCAAACTACTAACAATAAAATCGCGGTAAGACCTTCTTCAACTCAAAATAGAGATGTTCCTTCAAACTACTTTGTGACGTCATCCCCACCCAATATTTCCCAATCACACTAATTTATCCAGACATGTTTTTGCCAAGATTTTCGTCATCATCACAAAAATTTGCAAATTCCTCTCCCTATGAGGTAAGCAACAAAAAAACCTTCCAATTCCTTCCTATTGTGTTCTTCACTTCACTGAAAAAAAAAACCTATTTTTGTTTTTCTTTTTTTCACAAAAAAAAAACACATTTCATTTTTATGTTTTTCGCCTAATTTGGGTTGCAACTCTCCTTCAAAAAAAAAAAAAACAAAAAATAGGAGAAATGACGAGTTACTATATATGTCAGGTTTGTTTTGTTTTGACTGGTTGAAAATGGGGAAAAATAAGGGAGAAAGAGATTGAATTATTTGATCAGAATTTAATTTAGATATTGAGCATGAGCATTTTCCCAGGATTTTCATTATTTATTTTTTTTTCTCTCCAAAAAACTCGTGTACATTATCTTGGCAATCTGGCCTGCAACGAAATATCTCTTCTTAGCGTAATGGTTAGCGTGCTCGTCTTGGAGTCCTGATGTCGCGGGATCGAATCTCACAAGGGTCGATTTTCTTTTTTTTTTTTTCATTTTGATTCCTGAAGAAAAGGACTAGGACACTTTACTCTTTCTCATTTATTATTTATTTTTGTGCTCCTTTTTCGCCATTTTATTTAATTTTCATGGAGACACGTCACACGTCAGATGTTCTATTTTTTCTTGCATGGAGGTTGAGTTAAAAAAATATATATTGATTCTTTTGGGCAAATATTAAATTTCAATTTCAAGTACATTAAAGTTAAAACTAAGCACAGTAATTTAAAGGAACATATCTATTTTTAGAGGGTCTTTTGTTTATTGCTTACTTCACATGTAAATCTCATTATCTTCAAATTAGGTTTAAAAATGTCACAAAAACAAGTACTATATTATAAAAAAATACCTGAAATTGTCTAGGGTACTGTAATGGGTCTTAACACGCTTCTATTTTTCATGATTTCGAGAAATATCGATGTCCCTTTAAGAAATCCTCGTTATTTTTCTCAAAAAAATCAGTTTTTGGTGTTCAATCTAGAATAAACTTCCAGAAAAAGTGAACTAGGCTCCATTTTTTGATCTTGGGACCAATTTGGGGACTTTATTTTCAGATCCTGTGTTATTTTGAGTCCTTTCAGGTCTTATAAAATATGGTAAGATCTGGCTACATCGACCCATTAATCCGGTAATTTAATTTTATTCATATGAAAATTTTGAAACATATTTTTTGAGTGCACGATTCATGTATTTACATTAAATCACTTCTGATCTGAAATGACCCAGAATCATTTTGGATCTGAGAATAAAGTCTCTGAAGTGGACCCAAGTTCAAAAACGGAACCTAGATCAATTTTTCTCAAACTGTTTTTGTTTTTGCAAAATAACGAGAAAAATACGATTTCTCAAAGGGACATCGATATTTCTCAAAATCATGAAAAATGTAAGCGCGTTAAGACCCACTACAATACCCTACCCAATTCCAGGTATAAAATCATACCTGTTTTTGTGACGTTGTTTTCTACCAAATTTCATAGGTAATAAAATTTATTCATATGTTAGGAGAGCAATAAACAAAAGACCCACTATAGTTATTCTAGAAATATATATGTTCCTTTAAATTACGATACTCAATTTTAACTTTAATGTGTTTTAAATGGAAATTGTCAAAAACTGGATCTAGAACGTCTATAGGTCATAAAATGACCTATAAATTGGTCTGAATCCGATTTTTCACAAAATCGATTTTTTTTTTCTTTTAAGAGCAACTTACAACTCGGTGCTCCTGATTCACATATCCCTATTTTCAATCTCAAGGTGTTTCATTTTTGTTCTCCCCAAACTGCCCTTTTTTTCTCATTTCCTTCTTCTGACACCGAAAATTCGATTAAGTATTTATACACACGCCCTCGACTCATTTTTATTCGTTTTCCTTTTGGGTGTTAATTGAAAATGTATATAGATGTATATATTGGATTCGGGGGCGCTGATGATGATGATGATGTCAGGAATCATACACCAATCGCATTACACCCTTTCCTTTCCCTTTGCGCCGCCTTTTTTCCATTTCATTTTCAATTAGCACGTTCTTTAGAGCCATTAATCTTTTTGTCACAGAAAAAATGATGTGTTATTTTATTTTGTTGCCTTTTTTCAATGTTTTCAAACGTGAAAACGAAAGAAAAAAAAAGAAAACTTCCTAGGCCCACCCGGGGTTCGAACTTGGGCACTTGGGCAAAACCGTCTGCACCAAAGTTCAATGTTTTACCACTGCGCCACACTCGCATATCTCTCCCTTCTCTTGAATTGCTAAGATATCCCCTTCAAAAGTTCCTTGTTGTTGCTGTAATAACAAATTGAAATCGATACTTTATTGTTTCCAAGTAACCCTGTCCCTTTAATGAAAAACTAGTCTTAGTGGTCTTTTTCTTGCTAATCTTCGTCTTCTCCGAGAACAATTTGCCTTAAGAATAACAATAACAATGATATATTCACATTTCCTTTACCCATTATATGTCATATGATATCAACTTGATAGCTCCATCATCAATTTTTCTGCTTTTTTCGGGTGCCAGGTTAAGTTTTCTTTTTGTGACGTCAGCAAGGTCATGTGGTTGAAATGAATAATTAGGAAGGGGCTTACATGATCTATAATTAGGTGAGAAATGTTTCAACTTTTTTTGCAAGAGAGTAAGAGAGCCCCAGAGAGAAAGAGACCCACATAGAGAGATAGAGAGATAGAGAGATAGAGAGATAGAGAGATAGAGAGATAGAGAGATAGAGAGATAGAGAGATAGAGAGATAGAGAGATAGAGAGATAGAGAGATAGAGAGATAGAGAGATAGAGAGATAGAGAGATAGAGAGATAGAGAGATAGAGAGATAGAGAGATAGAGAGATAGAGAGATAGAGAGATAGAGAGATAGAGAGCTTTTCAATGCCAGTCAATTATGTTTGTTTTTTTTTAATATCTATGATACCCCTAGATACCCTAGATACCTCTAGGTACCCCTAGATTCCCTTAGATACCTCCAGATACTCTAGATATCCTTAAATACCCCTAGATACCCTAGAGATCCTAGAGATACCCTAGATACCCCTAGATACCCTAGATTCCCTTAGATACCTCCAGATACCCTAGATATCCTTAAATACCCCTAGATACCCTAGATACCCTAAGTACCCCTAGATACCCTAGATACCCCTAGATACCCTAAATGTCCCTAGATACCCTTAGATACCCTCGTTTCCAACACAAAACATAGCAAACAACCAAACACGGTAAATGTCGGCTGCTCGTTTGAACGAAATTAATGAAAACTATTCATTTTCGATTAAAAAACTGGACACTGACCAAAAATCAAACACCATCATGATATTTTGTTACCGTCACTCATTTTCTGCCCAAAAATAGCCCAATCTAATAAGATTTTTCGAGATATATGAAATAAATAAAGCCGAAAATTAGATTTCTGTTCCAAAAGTTCAAAACAACATTTGCTCATTGTCAGTTTTCAGTGAAAAATGAAAAATATATGAATTTAATTAGCCCCATGACTACTGTACTTTTTTTTGATGATGATGATGACCTTTATATATATTATTATGTTTTGTCTGAAAATTGTCTGGAAGGTCTATAAAATACTTGAAAATAGGTTTAGGGAAATTAATTTTTGACGTAAAATAACGGAAAAGTACACCTAAAACCAGTTAAAGAAGAGATTATCAATAGAGCGCAAGATGTCGATTATAATATTGGTAGTATGTTCCTTTAAATCTTACTCGACAGTATGATATGCAGGTTATGTCATACTGTACAAGGAAGTTATTATTTTAGTTTTTGATATGTTATTTTTCTCTCAGTTATCATCAAATATTCTATTTCTGATCTGTGACACACAAAATTGTTGTTTTCAGGTTTATAGGGTTTCATCATATTTTATTTCTATGTTATTGGATTAATAATAACAACAACGGTTTGTCATCGAAGAAAAGGAAAACACAAAAAAATATGAGAAGAAAAGGAAAGTGCGCTCTATTGATAACTTGTTAGTCATCTTGTTATTATGACTTTTTGACAAAAAATGAGAAAGCTAATTAGCGTGGTCTTTTTTTTTAAGTTTTTCAAAAATCTTTCGATATCAAACAAAGAAGCTTGTTCGCTCCATTGAGAAAAAAATTCGTTCTCTGAACATTTACGTCAAGTTGTGTGTTTGTGTGCAAACACCATGAAATTTTGGCGAATTTACGGCCGACTTTGAAAAAAGGATTTTTTTGTTCAAGGTACTTTACTTTTCATGAAAATTTGTGTATATACCAAATCGACCAGCCTGATCACGATCATGTAGTCCAAATTTCGAAAAAAGTCCTCAGAAAAAAGTTATACTGTGTATTTTGAGATCAAACTTATATCAATCGATTCCGCAAAAAAGCATGTTGTAAAACGAGCATTTTCAGAGGCGCATAACTTTGCTCTGAGGAGTCTATGGGAAATTTGGACTACATGATCGTGATCAGGAGGACCGATTTAGTATATTAACATGTCTTCATCAAAAGTTAAGTTCAAAGTTAAGTACAGAAATGATTTTCAACTGTCTAGGTCTCTTTAACGAAAGAATTAGCTATGGGTACTAGTGTACCTTAAAGTGGAACCTGGTGTACTTAATCTTATACAGTTTCCTATTGAACACCGGGGGGATGGGGGGTAATATACTAATATACGGGTATATGAATGTGGTTCCTGGATATCAACTTTTTTATAACGCGACTGCGAAAAATCAGAATATCTCAGAAACGACAAGAGTTATCAAAAAGTGGTCAATTACAAAATTAAAGATCTTGACATGGTCTACAATTTTGTAATTGACCACTTTTTGATAACTATTGTGGTTTCCGAGATATTTTAATTCTTCGTAGCCTATTGGGGTGCGCAAAATATCTGTATCAATTAAAGAAAAAAGTATGTTGAACCCATTAATCTGTAAATCTCATAATATCGAAAACATACCTCAAACGTATTAATGCAGTGAATTAGACAAAACTCTTATACAAAAATTATGAAACACATTTTTCACAGGTTCTAAAATCTGCCTAGTAAGCAAAGCCTAAGCTTTCTAGCCTAAGCCCTTTCCATCAATATTTTCCAGGGTTCAAAAATTTCTATGATTTTTGTTGTTTCGCTCTAGAATCCTCGGATTGTCTATCCACATTCAAAATACAAATGAACCCCTCCCTCTTCAGACAACAATAATACTACTCCATATATTTTTCTTGTCTTTTATCACCTAATTAAATTAGGCTAGTTTTCGCCCACATGACTCAAAATTGTTATTGTCATTTTCATTTCATGAAAAAGTGCACTTTTGATTTTTCATGGCTCGTTTGATTATCATTGTGACGTGGCTTTTCGTCGTTGCAAAAAAGGCGAAAAAATTTTTTCGGAGAAAGCACAATTTGGAAATTTGCGTGGTGAACATTAAAATTTGTAGTAAAATGAGTACAATTGAAAATGTTTTTTTTTTTTTTTGCAAAAATGTATTCAAATGTCAG
>LR549014.1:0-90143 GCA_900536415.3 Caenorhabditis sp. 38 MB-2015 | reverse complement strand
AAAAATTGAGAAGAATAAAAATAAAAACGTACCTTCTAAATTCAAACTCACCTTCTCGATCCTTGAGAATACATTTTTAAAAATTGAGAAGAATAAAAATAAAAACGTACCTTCTAAATTCAAACTCACCTTCTCAATCCTTGAGAATACATTTTAAAAAATTGAGAAGAATAAAAATAAAAACGTACCTTCTAAATTCAAACTCACCTTCTCAATCCTTGAGAATACATTTTAAAAAATTGAAAAGAATAAAAATAAAAACGTACCTTCTAAATTCAAACTCACCTTCTCGATACTTGAGAATACATTTTTAAAAATTAAGAAGAATAAAAATAAAAACGTACCTTCTAAATTCAAACTCACCTTCTCAATCCTTGAGAATACATTTTTAAAAATTGAGAAGAATAAAAATAAAAACGTACCTTCTAAATTCAAACTCACCTTCTCAATCCTTGAGAATACATTTTAAAAAATTGAGAAGAATAAAAATAAAAACGTACCTTCTAAATTCAAACTCACCTTCTCGATACTTGAGAATACATTTTTAAAAATTGAGAAGAATAAAAATAAAAACGTACCTTCTAAATTCAAACTCACCTTCTCGATCCTTGAGAATACATTTTTAAAAATTGAAAAGAATAAAAATAAAAACGTACCTTCTAAATTCAAACTCACCTTCTCGATCCTTGAGAATACATTTTTAAAAATTGAAAAGAATAAAAATAAAAACGTGCCTTCTAAATTCAAACTCACCTTCTCAATCCTTGAGAATACATTTTAAAAAATTGAAAAGAATAAAAATAAAAACGTACCTTCTAAATTCAAACTCACCTTCTCGATACTTGAGAATACATTTTAAAAAATTGAGAAGAATAAAAATAAAAACGTACCTTCTAAATTCAAACTCACCTTCTCGATACTTGAGAATACATTTTTAAAAATTGAGAAGAATAAAAATAAAAACGTACCTTCTAAATTCAAACTCACCTTCTCGATCCTTGAGAATACATTTTAAAAAATTGAGAAGAATAAAAATAAAAACGTACCTTCTGAATTCAAACTCACCTTCTCGATCCTTGAGAATACATTTTAAAAAATTGAGAAGAATAAAAATAAAAACGTGCCTTCTAAATTCAAACTCACCTTCTCGATCCTTGAATGTACATTTTAAAAAATTGAGAAGAATAAAAATAAAAACGTACCTTCTAAATTCAAACTCACCTTCTCGATCCTTGAGAATACATTTTAAAAAATTGAGAAGAATAAAAATAAAAACGTACCTTCTAAATTCAAACTCACCTTCTCGATACTTGAGAATACATTTTTAAAAATTGAAAAGAATAAAAATAAAAACGTGCCTTCTAAATTCAAACTCACCTTCTCAATCCTTGAGAATACATTTTAAAAAATTGAAAAGAATAAAAATAAAAACGTACCTTCTAAATTCAAACTCACCTTCTCGATACTTGAGAATACATTTTAAAAAATTGAGAAGAATAAAAATAAAAACGTACCTTCTAAATTCAAACTCACCTTCTCAATCCTTGAGAATACATTTTAAAAAATTGAGAAGAATAAAAATAAAAACGTACCTTCTAAATTCAAACTCACCTTCTCAATCCTTGAGAATACATTTTAAAAAATTGAGAAGAATAAAAATAAAAACGTACCTTCTAAATTCAAACTCACCTTCTCAATCCTTGAGAATACATTTTAAAAAATTGAGAAGAATAAAAATAAAAACGTACCTTCTAAATTCAAACTCACCTTCTCAATCCTTGAGAATACATTTTAAAAAATTGAGAAGAATAAAAATAAAAACGTACCTTCTAAATTCAAACTCACCTTCTCGATCCTTGAGAATACATTTTTAAAAATTGAGAAGAATAAAAATAAAAACGTACCTTCTAAATTCAAACTCACCTTCTCGATCCTTGAGAATACATTTTTAAAAATTGAAGAGAATAAAAATAAAAACGTACCTTCTAAATTCAAACTCACCTTCTCGATCCTTGAGAATACATTTTTAAAAATTGAGAAGAATAAAAATAAAAACGTACCTTCTAAATTCAAACTCACCTTCTCAATCCTTGAGAATACATTTTAAAAAATTGAGAAGAATAAAAATAAAAACGTACCTTCTAAATTCAAACTCACCTTCTCAATCCTTGAGAATACATTTTAAAAAATTGAAAAGAATAAAAATAAAAACGTACCTTCTAAATTCAAACTCACCTTCTCGATACTTGAGAATACATTTTTAAAAATTGAGAAGAATAAAAATAAAAACGTACCTTCTAAATTCAAACTAACCTTCTCAATCCTTGGAAATACATTTTTAAAAATTGAGAAGAATAAAAATAAAAACGTGCCTTCTAAATTCAAACTCACCTTCTCAATCCTTGAGAATACATTTTTAAAAATTGAGAAGAATAAAAATGAAAACGTACCTTCTAAATTCAAACTCACCTTCGTAATCCTTGAAAATACATTTTTAAAAATTGAGAAGAATAAAAATGAAAACGTACCTTCTAAATTCAAACTCACCTTCGTAATCCTTGAAAATACATTTTTAAAAATTGAAAAGAATAAAAATAAAAACGTGCCTTCTAAATTCAAACTCACCTTCTCGATCCTTGAACGGACATTTTAAAAAATTGAGAAGAATAAAAATAAAAACGTACCTTCTAAATTCAAACTCACCTTCGTAATCCTTGAAAATACATTTTTAAAAATTGAGAAGAATAAAAATAAAAACGTACCTTCTAAATTCAAACTCACCTTCGTAATCCTTGAAAATACATTTTTAAAAATTGAAAAGAATAAAAATAAAAACGTGCCTTCTAAATTCAAACTCACCTTCTCGATCCTTGAACGGACATTTTAAAAAATTGAGAAGAATAAAAATAAAAACGTACCTTCTAAATTCAAACTCACCTTCGTAATCCTTGAAAATACATTTTTAAAAATTGAGAAGAATAAAAATGAAAACGTACCTTCTAAATTCAAACTCACCTTCGTAATCCTTGAAAATACATTTTTAAAAATTGAAAAGAATAAAAATAAAAACGTGCCTTCTAAATTCAAACTCACCTTCTCGATCCTTGAACGGACATTTTAAAAAATTGAGAAGAATAAAAATGAAAACGTACCTTCTAAATTCAAACTCACCTTCGTAATCCTTGAAAATACATTTTTAAAAATTGAGAAGAATAAAAATAAAAACGTACCTTCTAAATTCAAACTCACCTTCTCGATCCTTGAACGGACATTTTAAAAAATTGAGAAGAATAAAAATAAAAACGTACCTTCTAAATTCAAACTCACCTTCTCAATCCTTGAAAATACATTTTTAAAAATTGAAAAGAATAAAAATAAAAACGTGCCTTCTAAATTCAAACTCACCTTCGTAATCCTTGAAAATACATTTTAAAAAATTGAGAAAAGTAAAAATAAAAACGTACCTTCTAAATTCAAACTCACCTTCTCGATCCTTGAATGTGCATTTTAAAAAATTGAAAAGAATAAAAATAAAAACGTGCCTTCTAAATTCAAACTCACCTTCTCGATCCTTGAATGTACATTTTAAAAAATTGAGAAGAATAAAAATAAAAACGTACCTTCTAAATTCAAACTCACCTTCTCGATCCTTGAGAATACATTTTAAAAAATTGAGAAGAATAAAAATAAAAACGTACCTTCTAAATTCAAACTCACCTTCTCGATCCTTGAGAATACATTTTAAAAAATTGAGAAGAATAAAAATAAAAACGTACCTTCTAAATTCAAACTCACCTTCTCGATACTTGAGAATACATTTTTAAAAATTGAGAAGAATAAAAATAAAAACGTACCTTCTAAATTCAAACTCACCTTCTCAATCCTTGAGAATACATTTTAAAAAATTGAGAAGAATAAAAATAAAAACGTACCTTCTAAATTCAAACTCACCTTCTCAATCCTTGAGAATACATTTTAAAAAATTGAGAAGAATAAAAATAAAAACGTACCTTCTAAATTCAAACTCACCTTCTCAATCCTTGAGAATACATTTTAAAAAATTGAGAAGAATAAAAATAAAAACGTACCTTCTAAATTCAAACTCACCTTCTCGATCCTTGAATGTGCATTTTAAAAAATTGAAAAGAATAAAAATAAAAACGTGCCTTCTAAATTCAAACTCACCTTCGTAATCCTTGAATGTACATTTTAAAAAATTGAGAAAAGTAAAAATAAAAACGTACCTTCTGAATTCAAACTCACCTTTTCGATCCTTGAATGTACATTTTAAAAAATTGAGAAGAATAAAAATAAAAACGTACCTTCTAAATTCAAACTCACCTTTTCGATCCTTGAGAATACATTTTAAAAAATTGAGAAGAATAAAAATAAAAACGTACCTTCTAAATTCAAACTCACCTTCTCGATCCTTGAATGTGCATTTTAAAAAATTGAAAAGAATAAAAATAAAAACGTGCCTTCTAAATTCAAACTCACCTTCGTAATCCTTGAATGTACATTTTAAAAAATTGAGAAAAGTAAAAATAAAAACGTACCTTCTAAATTCAAACTCACCTTCTCGATCCTTGAATGTACATTTTAAAAAATTGAGAAGAATAAAAATAAAAACGTACCTTCTAAATTCAAACTCACCTTCTCGATCCTTGAATGTACATTTTAAAAAATTGAGAAAAGTAAAAATAAAAACGTACCTTCTAAATTCAAACTCACCTTCTCGATCCTTGAATGTACATTTTAAAAAATTGAAAAGAATAAAAATAAAAACGTGCCTTCTAAATTCAAACTCACCTTCTCGATCCTTGAATGTACATTTTAAAAAATTGAGAAGAATAAAAATAAAAACGTACCTTCTAAATTCAAACTCACCTTCTCGATCCTTGAATGTGCATTTTAAAAAATTGAGAAAAGTAAAAATAAAAACGTACCTTCTAAATTCAAACTCACCTTCTCGATCCTTGAATGTACATTTTAAAAAATTGAGAAGAATAAAAATAAAAACGTGCCTTCTAAATTCAAACTCACCTTCTCAATCCTTGAATGTACATTTTAAAAAATTGAGAAGAATAAAAATAAAAACGTACCTTCTAAATTCAAACTCACCTTCTCAATCCTTGAGAATACATTTTAAAAAATTGAGAAGAATAAAAATAAAAACGTACCTTCTAAATTCAAACTCACCTTCTCGATCCTTGAATGTACATTTTAAAAAATTGAGAAGAATAAAAATAAAAACGTACCTTCTAAATTCAAACTCACCTTCTCGATCCTTGAATGTACATTTTAAAAAATTGAGAAAAGTAAAAATAAAAACGTACCTTCTAAATTCAAACTCACCTTCTCGATCCTTGAATGTGCATTTTAAAAAATTGAAAAGAATAAAAATAAAAACGTGCCTTCTAAATTCAAACTCACCTTCGTAATCCTTGAATGTACATTTTAAAAAATTGAGAAAAGTAAAAATAAAAACGTACCTTCTAAATTCAAACTCACCTTCTCGATCCTTGAATGTACATTTTAAAAAATTGAGAAGAATAAAAATAAAAACGTACCTTCTAAATTCAAACTCACCTTCTTAATCCTTGTAAATACATTTTTAAAAATTGAGAAGAATAAAAATAAAAACGTGCCTTCTAAATTCAAACTCACCTTCTCAATCCTTGTAAATACATTTTTAAAAATTGAGAAGAATAAAAATAAAAACGTACCTTCTAAATTCAAACTCACCTTCTTAATCCTTGTAAATACATTTTAAAAAATTGAGAAGAATAAAAATAAAAACGTGCCTTCTAAATTCAAACTCACCTTCTCAATCCTTGTAAATACATTTTTAAAAATTGAGAAGAATAAAAATAAAAACGTACCTTCTAAATTCAAACTCACCTTCTCAATCCTTGAAAATACATTTTAAAAAATTTAGAAGAATAAAAATAAAAACATACCTTCTAAATTCAAACTCACCTTTGTAATCCTTGAAAATACATTTCAAAAAATTAAGAAAATCAAAAATAAAAACGTACCTTCTGAATTCAAACTCACCTTCTTAGTCCTTGAAAATACATTCTAAAAAATTGAGAAGAATAAAAATAAAAACATACCTTCTAAATTCAAACTCACCTTTGTAATCCTTGAAAATACATTTTAAAAAATTAAGAAAATCGAAAATAAAAACGTACCTTCTGAATTCAAACTCACCTTTTTAGTCCTTGAAAATACATTCTAAAAAATTGAGAAAAAATGGATCAAATAAAAAATAAAAAATAAAAAACTCTGAGAAAGTGGAAAAAAATTGCTCGCCCAATGTGTTCAGCCTAATTCACTTACCCAAGGGTCCCCTCCCACAACCCTCGACTCATTTTCTCCTACCCCTACCTGTTTCCCAACTCGACCCATTCCCGTGACTCGCTTCCTTGCCCCAACCAAAATCAATAAAAATAAACTAATCTATCAATTGATCCTCATCATCATCCATCTCAGCAGATCCAAGATTTGTAAAATTTCTAGACTGAAAAGGGAAGGCAGGGGTGAACTCGCAGAACTTAGAGGTTGGAATATGGCTGGTCGGGGAGTGTGCTTTGATACAGTGTTGATCTTCAGACAATGGCTTCATCAAGGTCAGTCGAGACATAAATCGTGCAATCGTGCAAAGGAATGACAGGAAATATCTGGAATGATTGACATTATTAGCATGAATTACTGAAAGTAATCTTTTTACCTTTTTCAAGTCGATCTACCAAAATGAGCTGATTAGAAGAATACGAGACCGTTGTAGATATCCGAATGAACAATACCCTTCATCTAACCCAGTATTTATGTATAATTGGGCAAGCTCCGCCCATCGATTGTTTTCTAATGCTCAGCCTCAAAAAGTGTTAAAATTAACACGCTTTGTTTTCCGGATATAATTGACCCCGATACTTATTTCCCACACACATTAAAGATGATTGCCTTTATATCGAATCCTTATTATTATTATACAGACAGAAAATCAATAAGACCATATGTTTTCAAACTCAAAAGAGCCGATTCTCTGCGTATCTCATCTTCCTCAACTATATTAGAACATAATACATGGACGGAGCCTGATCGAATGTATATAAATAAGGTCAGATTCATTCGGACATCTTCTACGCTCCATTATTTTCCTACACCCCGCGCTCTTGGAAATCGTCGAACAATTCAATGGGAATTGGGTAATTTGGCCAGCGTATAACGACTTGAAGTAGGTAAGAAGGTTATTCTCAGATGTTCTTGGTAATGATATCGATTGTTTCAGATGTTTCCTGTCATGAATAAATGCTCAGTTCTAGTCAACAGTGGTCAATGCTTCGTCTTAAATTGTGGCTCGGGAAGAGGTAAGTTTATGTAACCCGGTTATGCCGGAGGCCTCCGAACTAGACGATTCACTTCGGTGAAAACGTGCTACAGGTTCAGGAGAGTTTCAGATACAACTAGAACTCTCTGGGTGTTTCTTGTCAGCCAGTTCATACGGAGAAGATACGATTGCCCAGAGTCTGTTCCCTTGAAAACATCGGCTAGGAGACCCCAAGGGTGTCCGATAAATCTTTGTTTTCTCGGTTCAGCAGGATGACTCCGAACTATACGATCTACTTCGGTAGAAACGTGCTAGCGAGTTCACTCGTTTTCAGCCAGTTCATACGGAGAAGATTTATAATACAGTAAGTCGCTCCCTGAGGACATGATTGGGAGTTCCTCATGGGTTCTCTGTCTTTCATTGTCTCTCTCGGTCCCCCCTGTCGCCTCCGAACTATACCATCCACTTTGTGTGGAGTGTGTGCTACAGGTTCAGGAGAGTTCTAGGACTCTCTGGGTGTTTCCTGTTTCAGCCAGTTCATACGGAGAAGATTTATAATACAGTAAGTCGCTCCCTGAGGACATGATTGGGAGTTCCTCATGGGTTCTCTGTCCTTCATTGTCTCTCTCGGTCCCGCCTGTCCCCTCCGAACTATACGATCTACTCCGGTAGAAACGTGCTAGCGAGTTCACTCGTTTTCAGCCAGTTCATACGGAGAAGATTTATAATACAGTAAGTCGCTCCCTGAGGACATGATTGGGAGTTCCTCATGGGTTCTCTGTCCTTCATTGTCTCTCTCGGTCCCGCCTGTCCCCTCCGAACTATACGATCTACTCCGGTAGAAACGTGCTAGCGAGTTTACTCGTTTTCAGCCAGTTCATACGGAGAAGATTTATAATAAAGTAAGTCGCTCCCTGAGGACATGATTGGGAGTTCCTCATGGGTTCTCTGTCCTTCATTGTCTCTCTCGGTCCCGCCTGTCGCCTCCGAACTATACGATCTACTTCGGTAGAAGCGTGCTAGCGAGTTCACTCGTTTTCAGCCAGTTCATACGGAGAAGATTTATAATAAAGTAAGTCGCTCCCTGAGGACATGATTGGGAGTTCCTCATGGGTTCTCTGTCCTTCATTGTCTCTCTCGGTCCCGCCTGTCGCCTCCGAAATATACGATCTACTTCGGTAGAAACGTGCTGCGAGTTTACTCGTTTTCAGCCAGTTCATACGGAGAAAATACAATTGCCCAGAGTCTGTTCCCTCGAAAACATCGGCTAGGAGACCTCAAGGGTGTTCGATAAATCTTTGTTTTCTCGGTTCAGCAGGGATTGCAACTCTGTTGCTTGATTAAGATATTGCTCACTGTTCATCACTATGGTTTTTCGGTAAGTTTAAAAAATATAATATTTTCTGATCAATTTCTGTATCCCAGGATAATATCAGTCGCTTGGCTCGATGAATTGGCTCGGATCGTTTGGTTTCGATAACATAGCTTCTCACTGGCTTGTCTTGATTCATATGGCTCAGTTTGCATGGATCAAACAACCTGGCTCGAACATTGGCGCTCTAATCACTAGGCACAGCTTTCGTGGAATCAAGGTAAGGTTTCCATAATTTCCAAAAAATCTTTAAAGCAATATTTGTATTCAGGATATGACTAATCACTCACTGAGACTGGACAATTTTTTTTGGCTCCGATGACATGGCTCAATTGATATGGCTATGGCTCTTGTTTGAGACTTCTTGGTAAATCTTTAGGTTAGTTTTTTTCGATAGTTTCTCATAAGTAAGTTCTATTTTTCAGGCTTTATATACAAGATTTGGCTCATAACCTGGCACGAATCAATACCTCCGACTTTTCATGGGTCAATTTATTTGGCTCGACTGACGTGAATCAAGCCCTTGTCTGAAACCCAACACTGGATCAATGCACACTCCCCGACCAGTCATATTCAAACCTCTTAGTTCTGGGAGTTCACCCGTGCCTTCCTTTTTTCATTTTGGTTTTGAAATTGAATTAGTGGGAATTTGGGGAGAGAATTGGTGTAACTTCATTGGTCAACGATGCTCACAAGAAGGAACTGCATCAAAGATTGTGAAGCGATATGGATTTTTGGAAAGTATTAGGAGGTCATTCATCTACAAGTTCTGGAATGATCGAGACCTTTAGGTCATAGCTATACTCCAATTCTTGAAACGTGGTGTATCGTAAAATTTTCAGATTCAAATTACTGGTGTTTTAATGACGTCAATGGCTCAGAATATTTTCGAAGATGTAACAACAACAATCATCGCTGGTAGCTTGGAGTTCAAGAGTCGATTAGATGGTTGGGTGATTGACTGGTGAGGAATCAGGTATATGAAATGAGATTTTGGTTAGTTAATTTGAACGTGGGCGTATCTAGATGAAAAAGTTTCGCTAATCAGATGAGTGAACGATTGATGAACAGATAGCGATGAAGCATAGGAATGATCATCCTAATCAAAATGAATGCCACAAATTGGACCCTGGGCAAGGTAAATTCTTGATACCAACTTGAAAATCTGGACCATTTTCTCAATCGACTCAGAGTCTTATTTACATAAAATCTTCTGAACTTTTGAATTTTCAGATCCAGATATCAGTTAGGAAGAACTCCGGAGCAGCTACATCAATGTCAACGTCAACAATATGGATGTGTAAAGATGTCGAATCCGGGCACTGCTGGAGATGGATGATGACGAGGATCGATTGAGAGCTTAGTTTATTTTTATTAAATCGGGGTGGGGCGAGGAAGTGGGTGAGGAGAATGGGTCGGGGTGGGAGAAAATGGGTCCTTGGGTACTCACATTGGGCGTGAATTTTTTTTTCTGATTTTCCAATTCTTTTATTATTACTTTTTTTTCATATTCACATATTTCATTTTTTTCAATCGTATGTTTTTCAATGTTCATTTTGTCGAATTTTCGATGCATTCTCAAGAATTCAGAAGGTGTGTTTGAGTGAAAAAGGTGCGTTTTCATTTTTTTTTCTAAATACCAAACTACACAGAATACAAAACAATACATAATATACAACAGAACAGAACAAGGAAAATGCACGTTTTTATGTTTTTATGTTTATATGTCACATATCACTGTCCTTGTCTATGCACTTGTTGGTTTGACCTGGGATTCCAACGTTGTCCTCGTTTTCCTCTTCATTGACTGATCCTCTACGTGGCGAAGAGGATCAACCAGAATATATTATAACTGGGCTAATCAGTCAAATATAGTGTACAGTAAATTATGAGCCTGAACAAACATAATTACAAGGAGAATTTGAAAAAAAAACCCAAGAAGTTGTGTAAATTTAATTACGATTTCAGATAATACATATCGACTCGGTGAGGATCAACGATTTCCCCTATAAATATTTACATGTGTTCTTTTTTTATGTTTATAATAAAGTTATTTTTACAAATTCATTTGTTTTGTTAATTGAAGGCCCGAAAACAAATGCTTGAAGCGTGCTTGCGACGTTAACATCTCGCAAACTTGCCAGAGGTGAGCGCAACCATTGCAATAATCTGAAATGTGGAAAACCCTTGGTTAAAATGTTACGAAATTAGAGAGAAAAAACTGAAAATACGCAGAAAAAGAAGAAAACAGATGAAAAAAGATTAAAATCTAATAATAGAGTGCGAGACTGTTAGACAGAGCGCTTTTTTGAACACTGAAATTTTTGAAAGTTGTAAGTTTTCCTAATTCAGTCTCAGAAGCTCTCTTCATTTGAAGTTTGGTGATCTTATATAATATATTTTGGGCTATCTAACTATACTAATTTCAGAAGATATCTATGAGTAATTTTGAAGCTGTGAGACCAAAACTGACATTGAAGTTTTTGAAATTCAACCGAAGTTAATTAATTGTATACAAATATATATCCCGTACTGTCCTCTTTTGATCAATGTGAATCAATCGAGAAAATATTCATTTTGAAATGTAGAAAAACTTCATTTTTCTGTAAAAAAAAATGAAGTGATCATATGAGCTCTATAGAAATACATCTTTTGTTCAAAAAATGAAGCTTTCAACAAAATAGTTCCTATCTTTTTAATTCATTTTGAATATCTGATTGTGTTACAAATTTTATATATTTTTGTTTCTCTTGTTTTCCTCGGATTGATGACGATCATATATTTGAAATATTCCATGTTTGAAATGTGAAAAAACCCATTCTAGCGTTTTTTTTTCAAAATTCATCTGAAATCTTTCTACCTTCGCATAACACTTTATTCCTCACATTCTTCTATTTTGATTATTTTGCATAAAACGAGAGAATATTAACTTTGAAATGTAGAAAAATCTCAATATTTGATAAAAATTAAAAAAAAAAGAAATAGCAAAAACTGAAGATACACAGAAAAAAGAAGAAAACAGGTGAAAAGAGGTAGAAAATTGATAAGAGAGTGCGAGACTGTTGTACAGAACGCTTTTTTGAACATTTAAATTTCTGAAACTTGCAAGTTTGCTTATTTCAGTCTCAGAAGCCCTTATAATTTGAAATTTGGTGATCTTTCAAAATAATTTTCGGGCTATCTAACTATGCTAATTTCGAAAGATATCTAAGAGTAGTTTTCAAGATATGAAACCAGAACTGACATTGAATTTCAAAAACCTCAACTGATATTAACTGATTGTATACAAAAATATTTCCCGTAAGTTTCTCTTTTGATCAATGTGAATAAATCGAAGAAATATTCAGTTTAAAATGTTAAAAAACCTCATTTTTCTGTGAAAAAGAAATGAAGTGATCATATGAGCTCTATAGAAATACATCTTTTGTTCAAAAAATGAATCTTTCAACAAAATAGTTCCTATCTTTTTAATTCATTTTGAATATCTGATTGTGTTACAAATTTTATATATTTTTGTTTCTCTTGTTTTCTTCGGATTGATGACGATCATATATTTGGAATATTTAATGTTTGAAATGTGAAAAAACACCACTCTAGCTCATTTTTTCAAAACTTCATCTGAAATCTGTTTACATTCGCATAACACTTCATTTCTCACATTCTTCTATTTTGATTAATTTGCATAAAACGAGGGAATATTAACTTTGAAATGTAGAAAAATATAAATATTTGATAAAAATTTAAAAAAAGAAATAGCAAAAACTGAAGATACGTAGAAGAAAGAAGAAAACAGGTGAAAAAAGATAGAAAATTGATAAGAGAGTGCGAGACTGTTAGACAGAGCGCTTTTTTGAACACTGAAATTTTTGAAACTTGTGAGTTTGCTTATTTCAGTCTCAGAAGATCTCTTCATTTGAAAGTTGGTGATCTCACAGAATATATTTTGGGCTATCTAACTATGCTAATTTCAGAAGATATCTATGAGTAATTTTGAAGCTATGAGACCAAAATTGACATTGAATTTTTAGAATTCAACTGATATTAACTGATTGTATACAACATTATTTCCCGCAAGTTCCTCTTTCGATAAATGTGAATGTATCGAGGAAATATTCTTTTTAAAATGTAGAAAAACCTCATTTTTCTGTGAAAAAGAAATGAAGTGATCATATGAGCTCTATTGAAAATATTTATTTCGTTCAAAAAAGTAAGCTTTTGAACACTGAAATTTTCGAAACTTGTAAGTTTGCTTATTTCATTCTCAGAAGCCTTCTTCATTTGAAATTTGGTGATCTTACAGAATAATTTCTGGGCTATCTAACTAAGCTAATTTCAGAAGATATCTATGAGTATTTATCAAGATATGAGACCAAAACTGATACTGAAATTTGGAAAACTCAATCGCAATCGGTCGGTTGTGTATTAGAGATTTTCCTGTGTTTTAATCTTTCGATTGATGTGCATATATCGGAAAATTTTTTATTTCGAAATGCTAAAACAACCTTGCTGAAAAGCTATTCAAAAAACCTAAAGAACAAAAACTGAGGATAATCAGAGAATGAAAAGATAACAATTGATAAGAGGGCGCGAGACGGTTAGAAATGGGTTTTTTAAAATTAATATTGATTATTTTCATTAGTTGTTAACTCTGTTTTGGATAAAGCATTTTAATAATGTATGTGTGACAATTAGTATTGTGTTTCGTTCTTTGTATCCTTCCATAATTGATCATACTCCTAAATTTGGAAATTTCTATTCATGAAATGTAAAGAATACACAATGTTACTTCATTTTTTCTAATCATTTCAATATTCATCAAACATTTGCCCACAATTCAAATCCTCGTGTTCTTGCGTGTTGATAAATGCCCATAAATCATGAAGTTATTCATTTTGAAATGTGGAAAAACCTCTGGTTTCAACCAAAATTTATAAACGCGTAGAGCACCAAATATCAGGATTATCAGAGAAAAGTAACAAGCAGGTGGAAAGAAGATAAAAAATTGATAAGAGAGCACGAGACGGTTATACAGCGCGGTTTTTTTTTATTTGAAATGTTTGAAACTTTCACGCATGATTGTTCCAGTCTCAGTAGCTCTCTTTATTTGAAATTTGGTGCTTTTGGAAAACAATTCTTGGGCTATCTAACTCTGTAAATTTCAATAACTCTTTTTGAATAATCTTCGAGATATTAGACAAAAACTGAAATTGAATTTTGAGAAACTCATCTGATCTTAACTGGTTTCATATAAAAATCTTTTCCGTGTTTTCCTATGTTGATTGATGTGCATAAATTGAGAAATTATTAATTTTTCAATTGTAGAAAAAACTTGTTAAATATTTAACCAATATAATAAAACGCGTAGAGAAAAAATTTGAAGATTATCAGAGAAAAGTAACAAGCAGTTGGAAAGAAAAGATAAAAAATTGATAAGAGAGCACGAGACGGTTAGACAGCGCGGTTTTTTTTTATTTGAAATGTTTGAAACTTATGCGCATGAGTATTTCAATATCAGTAGCTATCTTCACTTGAAGATTAATGCATACACAGAAATATTCTTGGCCTATCTAACTATGCTAATTTCAGAAGATCTTTTCATTGAGTTATCGAGATACAATCCAAAACCTGACTCTTAATTTTAGTGAATTCGACTGATATTAACTGATTGTAGATAGGAATCTTTCCCATGTTTTTCTCCTTTGATTAATGCGCATAAATCTACGAATTGTTCATTTTGAAATTTATGAAAACCTTGATGAATTTTAATAGTACGCGTAGAAAACAAAATATTAGGAAAAAAAGAAGGCAGGTAGACAGCAGACTGAAAATTAAAAAGAGAGTGTGAGACTGTTAAACAGCGAGTTTTTTTAAAGCTGAAATGTTTGAAACTTATACGCATGATTAGTTGAATCTCAGTAGCTCTCCTCATTCGAAATTTGGTGAACTCATAGAAAAAGTTAAGGGCTATCCAACCATGCACATTCAAAAAGCTCTTCATGAGTAGTTTTCGAGATACGAGAGAAAGAGTGACATTGATATTTTGAAAACTCGACTGATACTAACGTATTGTGTTTCAGAATCTTTCTCTTGTGTTCCTCTGTTGATTGATGTGCACAAATTGAGAGAGTATTCAATTTGAAGTATAGGAAAACCCTTATTTTTTTCAAACCAATGTCAGTTCAACGCGTAGGATTTTGGAGACGATCAAAAATATATCACTTGATAAGAGAGCCGGTTTTTTATTAAACTGAAATGAATCATCGTGAATTTGATTTAATTTTAATTCAGTTTTGAATGATTTTTCGAAGGTTAATCTGAGATTAATTGTATATTATTTTGTTCCTTATATTATTCTCTAATTAGTGATATTCATTTATTTGAGAAATTTTCAGTTTGAAATATAGGAAAACGCCATTCTATTTTATTCTTCATCAGTTCTTTCGTTACTCATTGAATATTTGTCCATTATTTTGTTCCCAGTGCTCTTCGATTTCGAATAGTATTCATGTTGAATTGTAGAAAAATATCAATTATTGATGGATAACAATAAAAAATATCTACAACGAAAACTTAGGATGGGTTTAAAAAACCTGATAGGAGAGTGCGAGACGGTTAAACAGCGCATTTTTTTAAATTTAAAATGTTCGAAACTTATAGGCATGAGTATTTCAGTCTCAGTACCCCTCTACATTTGGAGTTTGTTGCACTTACCGAACATTTTTAAGGATATCTAACTGTGTGAATTTCAGAAGCTCATATCAATA
Source organism: Caenorhabditis sp. 38 MB-2015 (assembly GCA_900536415.3). Lineage (NCBI taxonomy): Eukaryota > Metazoa > Nematoda > Chromadorea > Rhabditida > Rhabditidae > Caenorhabditis > Caenorhabditis quiockensis. Next base: position 74,674 of record LR549014.1, on the reverse strand, counting down.
GATTTTGAGATATAAGAAAAAAAAACGAAACTAAACTTTGTGAAACTCAACTAAAATTTACTGATTGTATATTAAAATCTTTGCGAGGTTTCCCTCTGTAGAAAGAATTAATTTTGAAGTATAGAAAAACCTTAATATTTTTCTAAAACCGCGCGTAGATAGTACAGTTTAGAGATAATCAGAGAAAAATAACGATCAGGTTGAAAGAAGATGAAACTTGATAAGAGAAAAAACTGAAATGAATCATCATGAGTTTCATCTGTTATGATTTAGTTTTGAATGAATATTTTAAAGATGAATGTGTGATTAATTGTATATTGTCTTGTTCCTTGTATTCTTCTCTAATTAGTGATACTAATATATTTGAGAAAGTTTCAGCTTGAAATGTAGGAAAACACCAATTTATGTATTTTAAAATCAATTTTTCTGTTCATCATTGAATTGTTGTACATGATTTTGTTTCTCGTGCTCTTCCAGTTCGAGAAATGTGCATAAACTGTAAAATTATTCATGTTGAATTGTAGAAAAACCACAAAGTTAAGGAAAACGAAATAAACATATGTAGATAGCAAAAACTAAAGATAAGCAGAGAAACAGTAACACGCAAGACTGTTAGACATCGTGTTTTTTTAGCTGATTCGTTTTAAACTTGTGAGCCTGAATGCATCAGTGCTAAAAGTTCTCTCGATTTGAAATTCGGATCACATATACAATAATTTCTGGGCTATCTCAATGTGTAAGTTTCAGAAGTTCTCTATGAATATTTTTTGAAATATCAGACAAAAGCGACATTAAATTTTGTGAAATTCAACTAATAATAACTGATGGTACATAAGAATCGTTCCCATGTTCTTCTCTTTCGATTAATGTGTATAAATTTCGAAAATATTCATCTTGAAATCTAAAACAAACCAAATTGTTTTTCACCAAAATAAAAAAAACGCGTAAAGAGATATTCAGAGAAAATTAACAGTCATATAAAAAAAAAATTAAAAATTGGTAAGGTAACGCGAGGCGGTTAGACAGCGAGTTTTTTTACTCAAATGTATTAACATTATACCCCCGATTGTTCCAGTGCTAAAAGCTCTTTTCATCTGAAATTTGGATCAATTATACAACAATTTTTGGGCTATCTAACTGTGTGAATTTCAGAACTTCTCTATGAATAATTATCGAGATATGTGAAAAAAAGCGAAATTAAGTTTTGTGAAACTAGACTCATATTAACCGATTTTATATAAGAATCTTCTCCGTGTATTTGTCTGTTGATTTATGTGCACAAATTTACAAAATATTTATTTTGAATTGTTAAAATACCTCGATTTTAAAAACAATCAGTAAAATGCGTAGAGAACACAAGATCATCTGAGAAAAATCAGGTTAGAAGAAAATAAAACTTGATAAGGGCGCGGGAGACGGTTTTTTATTAAACTGAAATGAATCATCGTGAATTTGATTCGTTTTTAATTCAGTTTCGAATGAATCTTTAAAGATAAGTTTCTGATTAATTGTATATTATTTTGTGCTTTGTGTTCTTCTCGAATTAATGAAATTCATATATTTGAGAAATTTTCAGTTTGAATTATAAGAGAACACCATTTTATGTAAATTTTTATCAGTTTCTTTGTTATTCATCAAACATTTGCACATCGTTTTCTTCCCTGTGCTCTTTCATTCAAAAATTTGTGCATTAACTGAGAAGTTGTTCATTTTGAATTGTAGAAAAATCTCAAATCTAAACACAATAAAATAATACACAGAGATAACAAAAACTAGAGATAAGCAGAGAAATAGTAACAATCAGATTCGAAGAAAGTAACAATTTACAAGCTAGTGCGAGATGGTAAGACAATCCGTTTTTTTAGCTGAAATGTTTGAAACTTTTACGCCTGATTGTTTCAGTCGTATTAACTCCCTTTATTCGGAGTTTGGATCAATAACGCAACAATTTTTGATCGTTCTAACTGTGTAAATTTCAGAAGTTCTCTATGAATACTTTTCGAGATATGAGACAAAAAACGACAACAAATTCTATGAAACTCGTCTGATATTAACGAACTGTATATTAGAATCTTTTTCTTGTTTTTCTATGTCGATTGATGTGCATATATCTAGAAAATGTAATTTTTGAAATATAGAAAAACTTTAATTTTTCTAGAATTCAAAATCATTTGAACACAGTTTGGAGATAATCAAAGAAAAATTACAATCATGTTAAGAGAATATAAAAATTGATGAGAGAGCGCAAAACGGTTTTTTAGACTGAAATGAATCATCATTATTTTTATCCGTTTTCTTTTGTTCCCCGTGTTCTTCCATTTAAAAAAATGTGCATGGATTGAAAATTTGTTCATTTCGACCTGAGCCACCCCCTAGGCATTAAAATGTTAATTATAGGGGGTCACTACTAATAAAACTACCCATAATGTATATCTCAGAAACCAGAACACTTAGCCTAACGAAACTTGGCACATTGATGAAGGACACTGTACTCAGCCCGGAAAAAAATTATGAGCGCCTACGATTAACCTAGCCACCCCCTAGGCATTAAAATGTGATAGTTAGGGGTTGAATAAAACAATTTTAAATTCAAACATAGATAACAAAAACTACAAATAATCAGATAAATTTTGCTTTTTTCATCTGCAATGTTCAAAATTTCTAGGACTGATTATTTCAGTCTCAGATGCCCTTTTAGTCAAATTCTGAATCAATTACATATCAATTTATGAGATATGTAAATTTCAGAAGATATTTTTTTAACCTGAAACATCAAAAGTATTCATTTTCATATCAAAATAGCAGAATTCATTTGAAAGTGCGCCACTATATCTAATTTCAACTCGGTTTTGTTAAAAGTTATCAAAAATCGGAAGGTTCCTTTTCAGTTAATGAAGCTGAAGAACGCCAAAGCGTTGTGCGGTTATTTTTTTTTCCAAATAACTTTCTCTTCAGACAATGGAGACGACCAAGCGCGCTCTACGGACAGTTTGGGCAAGTAGCCAACTCTTTTCAATTGGCTGCGCGTCGGTTGTTTGTGTGTGGCTGGGTAGTTCATTCAACAGCTGGTTCAGACGTCTTTTTGTTTTTTCTCGTCTTGTTGTTTTGCAATGTTTGTTAGGTTCTCGAATGGATTTGCTGATTTTGTTTTTATTTAAAATATTTAAATTTCAGGTTGGACGGACGCTTTCTATGAGCAACTTATTCTAAAAGCATGTTTTACGAATCTGTATAGTGTAACCAATGTGACCGAAGAATTGATATCAACGAATTGTGTTGTATGCTCGGTTTAATTCCTGTGAGAGGTTATATCTGCAACTACAAATATTGATTCGACTTGTATTATCGACGAATATGGTTATATCGACAAGACTACATGATGACAGTGAGTCATAGAAGATCCACCATTGAACTACTCTTATAAATATAGAAAATGTGAATAGCCTTTGGTGATATTTTCTATGATATATAACTGATTATTTATGAAATAAGCATATGTTTCTGTTTCTCGGGCAGATTTCGTTAGTGGATTTTAATTTCAAATTCTAAAGTTACAGGTTGAATTGAAGCAAAGTTTGGCTGACTCTTGGAAAACTAACGTTATTAGTATTGTTTTAATTGCGGCTAAAAGCCGGAATCTATCGATGTCTGAAGAAAAATGATTTCAAGAAATGTTTGATAGAAAAAAATGAAACTGAGAAATCGAAAAAGAAAATGAAGAAAACAACTTATCATCAAGCCTTACTAGGAAAAGCAAAAACACTTTTTTTCTGGCAATATATGACGATTTTCAGCATAATATACAATTTTTCGCCCTCTCTGTATCCTTTTTCCCTTTCCACAAACGGAAAAATAAACTATAACGCCCGGTGATTTTTTTTGTACATTTATGTTTTTTTGTGCAAGATCGATCAAATTTCATCACAATGAAACATAAACTGATTGATAAACATGAATTCATTCAATTATTAGTTGCACTATAGTGCTATGATACTTCGATTATTTTTTCTGCTATTATTTTCAATAGGAGTTACTATAGAAGGACCAACCGAAGATGACAGGTAAGATTTAGAGATTAGGGTTTTCACAAGAGACATGTAGAACGTATGATTAATTTTTGATGAAAATTTGTTGAATTACCATGAGGTCCCTGCTGATCACTATTTCGAAGTTCTAATTTCTTATACTCCCTAGAAAGCAGTAAGGACCTTACGAAAAATGTTTTCAAAGTTATAATCACATTTTTAATATGTTTTCTTTTGTTATCAAATATGACTAAATTTTTTAGAACTGATTTTCAGCGATTTTCTTGAATTATTTTATTTTATATGAATTAAAAAAAATATAAGCTAAGCTGACTATTGTTTTACCGAATGTTTGAAATTCGTGGTTTTTTTTATCTAACAATACATAATAATGGTGATATGCTTTGTGTATTTGGAATGAGAAAATTAATTTTAATTAAAGTTGTAAGTAAAGATCTTGATTTCGTTGGTTTTAAATATATCATTAAAGTTGGACAAATTAAAAAAAAAATTAAGAACTTTCGGAACCTCTATTTTTTCCTGAGCAGTTTTTACTTGAAATCTGGTTTCATTATCGTAATCAGGAGTTTTGATTGGGTTAAAAACAAAATACTTTCAGAGCTCATGTTGATTTTTCTTCAAATTCTTCAATTCTAATCCAAAGTGCTAAAAATCGGAACATAACTCTCAAAACTAGCGGGCTTGGCAAGATCATAGTGAACGGCACCGATGTTTCGAGACTCCCTTCTGGTGTAAGAATTAAGACAGTATAAAGATAAAAAACTTTCAAATTCCTGATTGCAGAAAGAATTTACTAATTATTTTTCGGAATATGAGATTTTGGAGATGAAATTGAATCTTATGGAAAATATTCATCAGAAAAACGAGAAAAATCACGATGAAACTGGCGAAAATATGAAGATCTATCGGAAACGGATTGTAAAACTGCTAGGAGAAGTGGAATCTCTTCGAAAATATGAAACTGAACAATTTCTATTGGATGTTACAAGAAAAGCTGAAATTCATAATCTTAAGAATCTCGTCGAAGAAATTCAGAGAAATTTAGGAAAAGATTCTTGTGAGCAGAACCCTTGTAAACATGGCGGAACATGTATCACACAATATGGAGGATTTTTCTGTATTTGTCCAAAAGAATTTCAGGTTTGTTAGGATTTTCTTTTCAGAAAATCAATAAAAAATTGACATGAGTGTTCAGGGCAACACATGTGAAACCGATGTGGATGAATGTGAAATGTCAAAAGGGAGATGTCTAAATGGTGGAAGTTGTGTAAACACTGTTGGTGGATTTGAGTGAGTTTTATTGTCAATGTTCAAAATAACAACAAAAAAAAATCCGGAAAAGGGTTTTTCTGAAAATTTTTGAGAAATGGTTTTCATTTCAAAAGTGTATTTCTAGATTGATAGAAACAATTCACAAGTGGATTTTTGACAAACATTTTTTGAAAGAAAAATTTTTTAAAAATTGGTGGAATTTCTCAAAATTTATGAATCTAATTCAATTTTTGTTTTTGGATACCAATGTAAAGCTAATTGATCCCTGAATTAACATAAAATTAGAAAAAATACGCATTTTTGTAATATGATTTTCGAGAAAGTGACAGCAGAACAATTTTTGAAAAAAAAATTCTGTTAATATTTGAAGCGGATTCATCAACTTTGAGGCAAAAATTTTATATAAAAGTTCACTAGTTTTTCCAAGAAAAAAATCATAAAATCAATAGGAGCAAAGATTTTCAGGTTTTTATCTTTTCAGATTTTGTCTTACAAAAACTGGACTGATATCTTTGATCATAACTGTGCAAAACATGGGGCCAAACAGACCATTTTGAGCCGAGTTATGAAGTTTTAACCAACAGTACCTAAACTTTTCGAAAACTGGGATAATTCGGCTCAAAATAGTTCGTTTGGCTCTAATTTTAGACTTCAACCAGAGCCGTGGTATGAAAACTTTCCCAACAAATTTAAGATCAGTACTAAATTAGCCAACATATCGGTTTTCACCCGAATTTTAATTTTTATTTTCATCATTAATGTAACTCAAAAAATAACATTTTTAATCTCGTAGATGTCAATGCCCGAAAGGATTTGTCGGTCCCTCATGCAATACTAAAACCTCTCGATGTACTCCCTACGAAGATCTTTGTGGAGATCATGGTAGTTGTGCTGAAGACTTGTCCAAACCGAATCAATATACTTGCAACTGCGACCCAGGATATCAACCTTCTCATGACCCTAGCAATCCAGTTTGTATTGATATCGATGAATGTCATTCAAATCCATGTCATCCTGGTATAGAGTGTTTGAATTTGCAAGGATCCTTTGAGTGTAAAGGATGTCCGCCTGGTTTTGAAAGTTTGTTTTTTTTGTGCTCAAAAAGTTTCGTCATAACATTTTTTTTTAGAGAGTGGTACTTCATGTGTTGACATCGACGAATGTGAAAAATTCGAAGCTTGCGACAAACGTGTAGAATGCATCAACACCCTTGGTTCCTATCAATGTTCACCTTGTCCATCAGGTTTCATCGGAGACCCAAAAACCGGATGTATTGAGAATCCAGACAAATGCGAGTCAAATTCATGTTTCGAACCGGCAACATGTAAAACTACCGCGGACAATGATTACATGTGCATCTGCCCAGAAGGATATATGGGTAGTTCCAAAGGTGCTGAATTTCAAGGATGCCAAAAAGGAACAACTTCAGCATGTGCAAATCACAAATGTTTGAATGGAGCCACTTGTAGGGTTAGTAGTTTTGAAGAATATTAGAGGTGTGGTGAAGGGGCTTGGGAAATTTATCATAAAAAAAGAGCACATTTTTAAAAATACAACCCTCGAGGGATATTTTATAGGGAAGTCTAGTTTTTGAGAAAATTTTATTGAAAGTGAGTCAATTTTTAGCCACGTTCAAAAAATATCTACGCTTTTATTTTTTACGTGAATTTTTTTGAATTGGAACACGATATGGAGATTAAGAAGAAAACTCACTTAAGATTTATCTTGAAAGTTGTTATTTTTGCTTGAATTTTCATAAAATTAGAATGACGATATTTTTATGCAGACCGAGAAAAAAAGTTCATTCAAAACAGAAAAATTCATGATTTTCAAAAGTGGCTATGGCTGATATGAGTTGATATTTTTTCACTTCTAATTAAAATTGGATTATCTGAAAATATTATTTTTCGGAATGATCATTTTTTTCAATGTTTCGGCTTCAATTTTCAATATTATTCGTCGATTTTCATTGAGTAGCTTTAAAGGGACATGATAATATTTATTAAACATCTGCTGTTCTGCTACGATGTCAAATCCAAAAAATTCATATTTTTTTCTAAATGCGAAACTTGACTTTTTAGCATACCTATAAATTAAAAAAAAAAAACCATCATGTCCCTTTAATCCAAATATTACTTATCAATTTGGACATGTTTTTTTTTTGGAAACTTCTTATGATTTTTGAGGTTTGTTAAACTTGTGAAAAATCGCTGGAGAGTTTTACTCTTAGAATAAAAAGTGCTATTTTTAAAAAAATAAACTTAGTTTTCTCTAATTTACAGACAACTCGAGAGAACGATTATACATGTGATTGTGCGGAGGGATACTACGGCAAAATGTGCGAAAATTTCTCGCCATGCTCCCAACTCCCTTGTAAAAACGGTGGAGTTTGTCATGCATTAGAAGACTTCGCATTTTGTGAATGTCCAGAACATTATTATGGAATTATGTGTCAAATTGAAGAAGATGGTTGCGATCGACATTTCACAAGTCCAAACGGAACTTTTTCATTTGAACGAGGTACTTGGAAAAAATGTCAGATCATATTCAATATTAATTGGGATAAGAATATGGCTCTTGAAGTTAATTTTACGGATTATGATGGATTTAACAGCAAACCTGATGGAGCAACCAATTGCTCAAAAACGACGGGAAAATTGGAGGTTTATGATGGACCAGCGATGAATTATCACAAGTTGGCGATGTTTTGTGGAAATCAAAATGATGCTTTTGTGAGTGTTTTGTTTTTTCAGAATAATATAGAGTTGAGATCTACAGAGCGGATGCCCTCGAAAAATTATCATATCTAATATTTTGTTTTTCTGTTTCAGGCTCCTCGTATCAACGAACCAATCAAATTCTCATCAACGTCTGCAATGTTTTTATTCAAAGGAACTAGTGGAAAATTCGCTATTTCATGGAGCACCGAGCGAAAAAGTAATCTATCCCACTTTTTGGAACACTAATTTACTTCTCTTTTTCTCAGAATGCGGTTACCGAACATCAGCACCTGAAGGAGTTATAACAATTCCTGATAACAAACAAGATATAGCTTGTGAATGGTTCATATTCGCCCCAGCGACAAAGGTTATTCAAATAACTATTCCGAATCTTGTCATGTTTTCTCGTGAAAATGTTCGATGTGATCAAAACGAATTGGCTCTCCATGATGGATTCTTTAAAAACGATGAAGTTCTTCTCGAACAAATTTGCTCGAATTTAGAAGATCCTATAATTAAAACCACGGTTTCTTCTCATTTAACAGTATCATTTGTCAGTAATTTATTGCAAGCCGAAGGAATTGGATTGATTTCTGGTTTCAATTTGAACTACAAGTTCATTGATCCAGAATTTTCTTGTGGAGAAGACTTCTTCAATACCGGTAATCAGTTGGAATTCAGTGGCCGGATAAGATCTCCAAATTTCGGTGGATTTTACCCTCCGAACATCAACTGCTTTTATTCTATTAACACAACATATGATCGTGATATGAGAATTCAATTCACTTTCCATGAAATGGATATAAAATCAGACACTATTTATCAAGATTGCTCAGGAGATGTATTAAAGATAGAGTCTAGCGACTATGATGAACCATTCAAAATTTGTGACACACATATTCCCAATCCGGATTTTGCAATGTGGGCATCATACATTGTTCTCAATTTCACGACAAATGACCACAATCAAGGAAAAGGATTCGATTTGGAGTTTAAAGTGGATTGTTCGCAAAATCACGTGGGAAATGGAAGTATTCAAACGTGGACATTCCCTAATGGCGGAGTTGTTGGTGAATGTACTTACACTATTCATGCCGAAAAACATCAAATTGTAACGATATAGTAAGTGGTCAATGTAAAAGGTTATCAAAACTGACGTCATAAATGAGAAAATCTTCATTACGTGGCTCGAAAAATTCAGTTATGCCTCATATTTCGAACATTTATGGCCGAAGAATATCTAGTATACATCAAAAACACATTTTTTCTAGAATGTTGATTCGGTTTTTCCCAAAATATTCATCAGAATTGAACATTTGAGTTTTTCACATGCCTCTTATCAATGACTTCTCACATCATTGCATTTTTTGTTTAGCTCCATTGAAATGCAAGAAGAAGAAGAATGCGACTCGGGCGGTACAGTGGAGTATCAAAACGATTTGGCCATAAGTGACTACTTCAACGTCTCATTGAGATGCATGATCAGAGATATATCTGTAACTGGTCCACTGAAAATAATTATAACCCAAACCGATAAAAGCAAAGGTTATAGTTTCAAGTATATGACAACAGAGATAGGTATGTTGGTTTGGATAAAATGTTCATGAGAAAACTAGGAAATTTTCTACGTATTTTGTTCAGTCAGTAAATTTTTCTAAGTGTATTTTCTGACTTGGCTTAGGTATATTATTTCAGGTTGTGGTGGTTTGTTTTCATCTGAAAATGGTACTTTCACATCTCCTGGTTATCCATCACCTCCACGTCAACATCTTCATTGTGTCTATCGAATCGAAGCCTCTGAGAATCAATCGATAGTTCTGACATTCGACGAAATTGATATGGACACATCACTGAGAAGCGTTGAATGTAATGATGATCGAATTGAGATATACGATGGGTACGATTTGGAAACACAAAAACCCGAAAAGCTACTCAGAAAAGTGTGTGGTTCGGTTGTACTTCCTCCTATTCATAGCGAGACCAATCAATTGGTTGTCAAGTTGTTGACCACTGATCGTCACGCAGGAAACGGATTTAGCGCAAAATATAAATTCATCAATTCAACTACAACATGTGATCGAACATATTTATCAGCTTCTGGTGAAATTGTTTTCACAGAAAATAGGGCGTTTTTCAAAAAATGTAAATTCCACATCAAAGTTCCTGATCATCATATTATGCGGCTCACATTTGTTTCATTAAACTTCACAAGAGAAACACATCTTCACATGCATAACGGAAAAGATGATACGTCTCCGGTATTCATCGAACAGCACGGAATTCTAGTCAAAAAACCGAATGTCTCATTGATATCTCACTCTGATCAAGTATACATGGATTTACATTCAACAGACCATATAGAAGCTGATTTGAAAATCATTTATGAAACTGTTTCGAAACGTTGTGGTGGTGATATTGCTTTGGAGTATGGAGGATTACAAACGCCACAATATCCTCATCGTGAACGACGACATTTGTCGTGTGATTGGCGAATCACTGTTCCACCAGGAAATAAAATCCATTTTGGTGTTGAGATTCTTGATTTTGAAGAGGGAAGGAGAAGAGGCCCTCCTTTAATGGTGAGTTTTTTCTCTAGTTTGCCTAAGATCAAAAAAAATGAGCAAAACTAAAACAAGAAACAAAAAAATTCAACTAAACTTTCAAACTTCCACATATGTTTTTTGCAGACTCCCAGTTCTTTTCGATCTACTGTAATTTTTCTGGAGATTTTCGATCTGAAGAAACATGAAGATTGAATATTTTTGTAATGCATTTATTTTTGATCTACTATAATAATTTTTAACTTTCATGAACATTAGAGGATTTGTGAGAATTCTAAAAATTGAAATTCATTAGGTGAAACGTAGATCATTTATGAAAACTAAGCAAAAATCCCTATAACTTCGTTCTATGGATCGTTTCTCCAAAACTAAACACGTAATCTTTCTCGGCGTCTCAGGATCTATCGGACGACATATATTTCATTTTCCAGATTTTAATAAAAAAATTTAGAAATGTTGCAGAAAAAAAAAGTTATTTTTTTTTTGTTGAAGTAACAGTTTGGAATTGAAATTCATTCTCAACAGTTCCAAAATGTAATTCTAAACAAGTCTGATACGGATAATTTTCAGCTATTCGGTATGATTCGCAATGAATGGATATTGTTAAAAAAATACAACCATTCTGCTGAAGTCAATAAAACTTTCATATCAAATGGCAATCATCTCAAAATTTCATACAAACAAAGCGGCAGTTCTCACGAACAGAAATCGTTTGGTTTCTCTGCGGCTTTCAAGACTATTTGCCAAGGAATTGTTCTGAGAGAAATGAGCGGCGCAATTGAAACACCAAGTAACGGAGATTATAATGAGAAATTGTGCGATTGGGAAATACAAGTGCCAACTGGGAATAGGATTATAGTTCATTTCCATAAATTCGTGGTTGATCCATCAGAATTTTCCGTGAAACATCAAAACAAATTTGAGGTGAGGAGAATTGAATAGTTCAATAATTTTTATTAGAGATTTAAGATTCAATTCAAAATATCAAAATTTTTATTATAGGTGAACAGTGATGATCTTGGGTACGCCGAAGTCAATTATGATGGAACTATTATGAAAACTTCAACAGTTTCTAAATTCAATTCCAGTTTTGCACCGATTAGTATAACATCTCGACAGAATAAACTACGCCTTAATTATAGTAACTTAGATAATTGGGACAACAAAGTTTCTCTAACTTATCAAACAATTGGATGTGTCGGAGATATTATGGAACCTCAAAGGATTGAAGTTCTTCGAGAAGATCTTGATCCTGACTCAGATCGCTTTGAATGCGAATATCGAATCACAGCGCCAGTTGGAAAGAAGGTTTTGGTCAGTTTTGATCATTTTGGAGACGGAAATTTGACAAATTGCAATTATTTTACAAACCAAACATTTTATGGAATCGCATTTTTCATGGGTTCCTCGAAAGAATCTGGTCATCCTTATTATGCGCGTTGCCGAATCTGGAACAATATCGAATCGCATACGAATGAAATTTTCATTTACATGTCTTATAATAAAACTAATTTTGTGAAAGATGAGAAAGTATTTTTGAATGCTACTGTCTCTTTCCACGACGCTGGAAGTGATGAAAACTGTGGAGCTGTTATTGAATGTAAGTCAGGTTCTCAAGTACCAATATACAGATTTTATTTGTTTTAAGTGAGCGGGGGAAATGTTCGAACGATTCAAAATCCGCCAAATCCTGGTGTAGGTGTTGCATGCAACTGGAAGTTTGAATCATCACCTGGTCATCACCTCGAGTTCACTCTAGAATATTTCACATCACGTTTATCCGTAAATAATAATTATTATGATAATGACTGCTCGGGCAACATAGAGCAAATTTATGGAAGTTTGCAAATATATGACTTGGAGTTTGAGTGAGTGAAAATTATGAAAAATATAACAATTTGAAGATGGAAAATTTTAGAAGCAAGAAATTCTGCTCTAATATATCATCTCCGAAAATCATCGAAATTGACTCAGCGACAGCGGTAGTACGGTACAAAGCTTCTTCATTTTTAGAACCGGGGGTAAACTTTCAAATAAAAATTTGGTGAATCTGAAAATTTTTTCAGAACCAGTTCAGGTTGAAGGTTCGTGCGGTTTGTGGAGGAGTTATGTTGGCTGAGGAAACACAACATTACCAATGGTTAAATCAGATAGAAATTGGTATTTGTAATGTAACCATCAAGAAGAAGAACGAGAGTGAGTGTGATTAAAGAAATTAAAAAAAAAAATATTTTTCGGTTCTTTTCCTGAATTTCTCAAAGGTAATTCCAAGTTTCGGATGCATCTCTTTGAAACAAAACTGATCAAATGCATTTTTTCTAGATTTGATCATGATAAGTGTACACATTTAACGTGCATAAGGTTTGATATTCAACTTTTGAGGAAAATTTTTGTATTTATCAAATCGATCCTCCTGCTTCCGATCTTGTAATTCAGATATTCCACAAACTCCTAAGAAAAAATATGGGAATTTGAAAATATTCGGTTTATAATCTAAACTATTGAGAACCATGAAGAATATTTCGTAAATCCGAAAAACATGTGTGAAATTTTTTGTATTCAAAATGCGCGGACTTGGTTGTGCAATGAATTTGCCAAAAATTGATATAAGTTTGACCTCAAAATATTCAGTCTAAAATAGCAATTTTTGAGCGGTAAATTTTTTCTGAGAAGTCTGTGGGAAATTTGGATTCCAGACCGTTTAGGATCGATTTAGTATATACACAAATTTTCATCAAAAGTTAAGTTCCAAGCCTTATGCATGTACATTGTAAATACTGAAACGTGAAGTTCATAAAATCAGCTTAAAAATAGAAAAAAAACAAAATTCTAACAAAAACAGCATTTTGAAATATATGCTTCCTATGTTTCATAATTTTTTTGGTTGTATCAACTCAACGGCAACAAAACTTCAAAATCCAGATTGAAAATCGAAATGAGCACACATCATTGAAAATTCAAAAAAAAAATTCCAACAGGAATTAACAATAACTGTCTATCATCCTCAAATTATCATTCAAATTTGGGATTCTCTGGATCCTTCATGTTGTTCCTAGTTTTTTGAAGATTGACTTGGGACCATTTTGTTATTTTTAAAAATAGAAAATACAGCTTAAACCGTTATCGTTATGAGTAGAATAAATATATTTTTTTGTGATTATTGAATGGAGCACCTAGATAATCCCAAAAACAAAAAATTGAGAAAAATTGGTTTCACGCATTTGAAGCACCCCGAATTGTGTGCTCCGCCTCAAAATATTCCTTAATTCACTTTTCTGACTCTTAAACTTTTTCAGACGATGAACGCATTTACGTTGATTTCCCTACTTATCAATCGGTTTCAAGCAAACCGAGCCTAAACAATATCAAAGTCTACAGTGATGATGTGTTCAAAGGTGTCATTCTACCTTATCACAATACAACACACTCCTATAGTGCTCAGAAAGCCATTCATCTCATTGCTGATCAACAATCTTCTGAAAAATTTTGGGCTCTTGTGAAATACAGAACAAACCAAAAAGGTGAACCTATTTAGGTTTTGAAAGAAGACTATCAATAATTATGGGTTTTTAGCATGCCGTAATTGGGTGCAAGTTGATGAAGGAACTATAACGGAACCATATTCTGAAATGGGAGGAGATATCGATTGTGTTTGGGATATTAACAACAGACCCGGAAATCTGGTGTCTTTTAAAACTGAGTGGGTTCCAAATTGTTTTTTTTTGTAGCTCGAATTATTTTTTTAAAGATCTCATAATCTTCCAAAAACCCCACACTGCGCGGAATCATATATCGAAGTTAGAGAGTCTAATATTTCTGGCAAAGTGCTTTCCAGACAATGCGACCCGAATAACATTAATACAACAACGTTTGAAGCTCTGAAGTTGGTTGTGATTCTGAGATATCGAGAAACACCCGAAACCAAAGGAAATGTCATTAAATTCCGTGGAAATTACAAGAGAATGGGTGGAGGATTCACAGATTCACGAATCATTCTAGCACCACTTGTTCACGCAGATGGAATTTTTACATGGACTATTTCGGCAGGAAACGAAACGGTATGCTCCATATAAATTCACCGCATAGAAATTCTAAGAATTTTTTTCTTAAAATCTAAAAAATTCGGAGGTCTGAAAAAAATAGAACAAAGAATGAGATCTAGGTTTTTTTTTGGATTTTTGATCAAAAACGAAAGTGGTTATGCAGGTCAAAAATACTAAAAAGTAGTAAATCAAACTTCTTTTTCATACTTTTGAATGTGTTTTAAACAATTCTACAGTTCCGGAACTCTTTTCAAAAATTTGTATCATTCTTTAATTTGATGATGAAATTAAAAATAATTTTCTGAAACGTGTTTCATTTTATAGGCTGTTTGAATTGACTACAAGTTGAACACTAAATTCAGAGACATTATAATAGGTAGATATTCAGAAATAATTGGTTCAACTATCACCAAAAACAATATCTGATATATTCGTAATATTTTTAAAGAAAATCAAATTTTGCTCGTGTCTACAGTTTACACAAGTTGAAATTTCATACACTGGAAAAATAAATGAATAAATAATGAGAGTTCAGCTCAAAAGTTTTAAACCAGGGTGAAATCAAAAAATTTTCAATAAGATATGATTGCTACAAAAAAATAAGTATAAATTTTTTTCCAGATGGGTATTCGACTTGAAGTCAAAAAAATCAAACTAGACTCTGACTCATATATTGAAATGTTCGAAGTTTCTGATAATCTTGAAAAAACGGACCCTCCAAAAAGAATCACACATGAAAATGTAGATGATCAAACTTTCGTCATGTATACTTCAACGGTTCAAATAACTGCAAAGTCAAAATACGTAGATGAATACAATATAACATGGCAACCATTCAACGAGGAAAATCAATATGAACTTAATGGATTTAATTGTGGATATGAAGGTACTGCTACGTGGGAGTGGCAAACTATCAAAGTTCCAAGAGGTGCAGGAAAATCAGGATATAGATCAGATTTGCATTGTGTTTGGCATATTAGACCAACTGAATTTAATTCAGTAGAATACGAATTGGAAGAAATTAATCTGGGAGATGGTGATCTATGTGAAACGGACTATGTTTATTTTAACCATGAATTTGATCTGTGAGTGAAGCTGTTCTAGAACATTTTGCGTAAAATTGGTCATTATTCGGAAACACACGTAAATTATTTTTGAGAATATAAATTTAAGTTTAAATATTTGTAATTTACAATTTTTTGTATATTTATTGGCTAATGTTAGTCAAAAAATTCAGAATTTTTATAATATACGTACTTTGTTATTCATTTTCCAGATATGAAAAACCTTGGGAGACGTTTTGCACAATGCCGAAATCAACTAAAAATATAAAAAAGAAAACTTTCGATTTATTCATTCATTTCGTTTCCGACAAAGATGAATCCGATAATACCGGAGGTTTCACACTGAGATATCGATTGGCGTGTGGTGCATATGAAATTATGCCTCGAAACGCTGCTTATCAATTTGAGATTACAAGTCCAAACTATCCAATGAGTTCGAATCAAACTGAAAGATGTATATGGTATATTAGAGGAGCTTCTAAAAGACAATGGACCGCTCAAGTCATTGACATGGATATTATCGAAGAGACACCTTGCACGGAGAATAACTCATTAATAATTAGAGTGGGTTTTCATTTGGAGGGAGGGGAGGGGGGTGTTTCAAATGTTTTTATTTTTTATTTTTAGAATACCCCGATAGAACCGGAAGTTTTACATTGTGGCAACAAGAAGGAAAGTGTTGCCAATTTTACCTCGCTACTTGGTCGGATTTCGATAAATTATAATGCGGAGGCATCAAATCGAAAAGGGTTCAAAATATTAGTGACAGAAGTGTTGACAGAGTGCCCAGTTGGTACTATTCATCTTACTTTAACAAATCCATCACAAATTATTTATTCACCTGAACATCCTGCGAAGATTCCAAGATCGACAGATTGCGATTACGTTGTTGCGGCACCGCATGGTCATCGAGTTATGGTCACTTTTGATCCGCATGAATTCAACTTGGTGAACAATATGAATAATCACACGGACCTTGACTATATCGAACTTCGAGATGGACCTTCTGAACACTCTACACTTATTGGAAAATATCAAGGACATGAAGCTCCATCTACTAAATTTTCCTCAAGCAATTTTATGTTTATGAGATTGAGTACAGATTCTGAACTACAAATTGGTGGATTTGCAGCGAAGTTTGAAATTGCAAGATGTGGTGGTAGTCACACAATATACAAACCAGATGAGATTTTCGATATAAAACAGCCATTGCATAAGGATTTGAAGGAAAATGTTGAATGTATATGGGTTATACATAGTCCAAATACACATTTGTTGGAAATGAGGTGGGTATTTTTGTAAGGTTTCGATCTTGGAGCTTTCGTATTCTCTTAAAAATAGAGAGAAGTTCAAAATATCTGACAATGAAGTTGACTTCTTTTGAAAACCTGTACTTGATTCAATTAATGTGAATTTTTATTTAAAATATACCACAGTTTTAATTACTTTTGATAATTTTCATTACACTAGATAGGGTTTTTTATATTACTAGTTTAATTGTATTACTAGATTAGTGTCAATGAATTTGTAACCAGTTTCAGCACCGATGTTAGTTACTTCAACCTCGTCGATTTACAAATAACTACAACCAATCTCATTTTTCACCTTTTATAATAAATTTCAGTAATTTGCGTATACTTCTCGGAAAAATATCTAACTGAAATTATACCCAGAGAAACTCAGTATTAAAAAAAGTCAATACCTTTAAACGACCCGTATTTTTCCCCACTCATCCAGCTCTAAAAAGATAAAATTTTCATTTACGAAAAAATATTTTAAAAGAAAAAATTATATTTTTGAATTAAAAATTTAATTATTTTTCGCCGCGTTTTTTTTTTCAAGAAAAGTTATTTTTTCGCGTTTCTCATTTCGAATGCTACGATTTAGAGATAAATATTTTCTTTAACACCTCTTAGTCAAGTCATCCAAGATTTTCTTTCTCCGGATAATTATAATAGGAACCACACAAATATGTTAACAAAATTTTTCTCAGGTTCGAAAAATTAAATATGAAGCATGGCGTTCAATGTGATGATGATCAAAACTTGATTGTATATGATGGAAATACTAACAGTTCTTCATTATACGGGGAAACTTGCTCTAAACCGGATCTTATGGAATGGAAAAGAAGTTATACGTCTGAAATCACAATCAAGTACATTTTGAAATACGATCCGGTATAGTTTTCTTCTAATGAGCTTTTCAAAATTCAAAAGTATAGATTGCCCAAAATTATGGAAAACAATTCAGAATCTCTGTAAAACTGAGCGATATTGGTGAGTGAAAACATGTTTTTTAGATCTACATACATACATAACAAGATTTTAGCGTGTGGTGGTGATATAACGGAAGAGTTTGGCGTGATAGAACCCCCATCAGCATCCGGAAAAGTGTTGAAACGTGTCAATTGTGTGTGGAACTTCAGAGCCACACCAGGTTACGTTTATGATATCGTATTATTTTTCGAGAAAGATAACTATTACTTTTATGATGAGAAAAAGAATGATTCTTGTTTCCCTGATTTAGAGGTAAGTCAAATCTGATTCTAAAGGATAATATAGAGCGAAAGTTTCAGATTGTCGAAGGAGCCGGTACAAACTATGTGAAACGAACTTTCTGTCAGAATGAGAACACAATTCAAATGCTTACATCAAATGGTCAATTGATTTACAACGATACGTTTTCGCGAAACTCTCGCGCTACAAACAATATTTCTAGTTTTGACGAATTCTCTTTGGTTTTCCAAAAAGTGAGTTTTACACTATTTTAGTCTTTTCACAAACGGGCGTTGTGAAAAAAGTCTAATTTTCAGTGGCCTGTGGCAGGTCATTCTTGTTCATTCGCTGTCAATACCACAAGAACTTTGAAATTCAACTCAGACATTAAAATCAACCGTGAGTTTCTTGATCGAAAAACTTTTTTTTTTCATTTTGAATTCCAGAACTCTGTCAAATATCAATCCAAAAACCTGCAAAATATGGAACTGTTAGCATTAAAATCATTGGTTTCAGTTATGAGCATCGATTGGCTCCTTGTTCACAAGCGTCAATCACTTTGAAATGTTTGTTTTTTTTTAATTTTCTATATTGTGTAGTTGTTCTGATCAAAATTTTTATAGCTTTGGGACAAACACCATTTGAGGATACTTATTGTGAAAAATCAGTTCGCGATAGGAATTTTGACTTTGTCTACACTAATGATTTGATCGATTTATTGATATATCAAAATTCCGAAAGTGAAACAAAGAAAGAATTTTCGGTAGGAATTACATTTGAAGGTAAGAATTGAACCTCCTGAGATATGCCAGGAAATAATACATGAAACTTGTTCAAAAACTCCTAAAAGACATCACAGTTTTCAAACTGTGATATAATATCTAATCTGAAATTACGTAGGTCTCTATGAAAGTCTCCAGATTCTTCTCTAAACATTCCCTTTTACAAATAACGGATGTTAACTTTTTTAAACTCATTTTGACTGGATATTTCTAATTTAATTCAATCCAAAACTTTTTCATAATCATCTCATTTCTTCAGAATGTGGTGGTGTGATCAAATCTCCAATGACCTTTGGAAACATCTCTAGTTCAAGCGCCGCAAGATGTCGATGGGACTTTGAAGCTCCAGTCGGGCAAATTATCAAGGTATGATCTTTCATATCCACTAATCCTTATACAAATATCAACAATTTTTAGTTGAGAGTACTATCTATGGACATGTCTCATTTTCCTGAGTGCAAAATAGCCAAACTGATAGTTCGTGAAGGTTTGTGGTATTTAATGTGAATTGGTAAAAGAAGTTTCGAAAAAATTACAGGAAAACAAGACACACAAGGATTACTTCATACTTATTGTCATACTGAAAGATCTGATCATGGAGATAAATTGAAAGATGAATTCAGAATACTTAAATCAAAGACTCGATTCTTGAATATTGAATTTTTGAATCGACATGATGCAGCCAAATGGGTGTTAGAATATACATTCATTGAGGAAAAAGATGGTAGAAACGGGGGTCTTTGAAAAAAGGGTGTATTTATTTCATTGAAAAAATTTCAAAATTATCTCATTTTCTGTGAATCAGATGATCGATTAGTAAAGGTTGAAGTAGATTTTAATTTTTTCCACAAAAAATGGAGCATTTCCGTAATACTTCTGAACATCCCTGTGCGAAATATGGGGCCATTTTCACAATGTCAAACGAACTTTGAGAGCCTACTTTAAACTTTAAAATGCATTTTTTCCTGGAATAATTCTCTTAGATTTTTATGTTTTCAAAAGGGGTGCAATGAAAGGGTTCTATTTTAGTATAATATATCGTGCCCAAAATCAAAACAAATAAAAAAGGTACCACGAAAAATCAAACAATCGAAGCTACCAAATGTTGTGAAAAAAAATCAGGTCTTGAAAATTTTTTCGAAAAAATAAAAGTCTTAACATCCAAATTAAAGAAATATGATAATTTTAAAATCTACAGGAAAATTTAAAAAAAACTCTCAGTTAGCAGACTTTTTGAAACAAAGTTGTGGACCCTCATATTATTCTGGAACCCCTAAACCAGAATATAACCAATAGATAACAATTATATTCCAGAATGTGGTTTCCATTCATCTGAACTTTCTGGAATCATCGAATCTCCGAGTTATGATATATCAGACTATCAAAACAACTTAGAATGTCTTTGGGATATTCACGTTCCTTCAGGATATCATATAAACTTGAATTATGAAGAATTCAATATCGAACCATCTGATAATTGCACAAAAGATTATCTAATCATTTCTGAAGCATCACAAACATCACATATTTTGGAAACGGAACAAACAGTAATATCACACGACGGATTGGAGAGTTATACACCGCTTTGTGGAATTCATACACCAATAGAGAAATTTGAATCTTCAACCCGTCGATTGAAACTGAACTTCACAACAGATGCTAAAACAACAGCAAGAGGATTCAGAATCAGATGGGAAGCTGAATGTGGTGCAATTTTGACACGTTCTGAAGACGTTATCACATCACCAAATTATCCAGAAGGGTATTCGCATAAAACGGAAGATTGTGGATATATTATTCAAGCAAATGATTTGGATATTGTTACCGTGTTTTTTGATGATCTTGACTTGCCGATGAATTATTTCTCAAACTCTCAAAAGCGATGTTATGAAGATTATATATCGATCTTGGAAGTTCCAACTAACAAAGTTCTTCTTTTAATTTGTGGGAATAGTGCAATGCCTGGTGTTCTATCATTCAAGGGATCGATTGGCATTTATTTACATAAATCACGTAATTATGAAAAGGATAAAAATAAATTGAAGCCATACAGAGGATTCAAGCTGGCTTATCAAGTTTATAGTGAGTAGTGAAGACTGGACAGGAAAATGTTTGATAAAAATTTCCTGACGGGGTTTTCACTGTTATTTATGTACCACTTTCAAAAAACCGGGTTTTTGGTGTCAAAAAATATTTCATGCAATATAATTTTTCACGATGATCAACATCCTGTATTCAAATTTTACTAAACGCATTTATCAATGTTGAATTTCAGCTTCAAAGTATTGAGCTGGAAAAAATGTGATATTGAGGACTACGAGCTAGTCATAGGGGAATCAATTATGAAAAAGAACCGTAAGAAACATAGGATTAACCGATGATTTACAAAACATTTTGCATCAAAAAAACTTTAAAAAAATCCGTTGAATCGAGATTTTGATAGCGGTAATTTTGTTTTCAATCAAAGTTAAAACGAAAATGATATTGAAATTTGTTTTTCATGAATTTTCTGTTGTAAACTCGTTGATGAAGCACCTATTTATTTTGAATGAAATAAGTATAATCAACAATGAAACATAACTTGTATTGAAAAACTCGTGCAAATACCAATTTGGCAACGATTTCACATACATATCCACTGAGTTAAAATTGGGAATTACACTTTGTGATATCATGAAATACACCTTTCCTGAAGATGAGAAATTTTGCTGTAAAATCGTTTTTTTATTGTCTTCATCAGACCATTTTGAGCTGAGATATGAATTTTTGAAAATTGGGTTTTTTCTTCGAAAACCTATTAATCGGGTTTTATTCTTCTAAATCTCATGTTCCCTACCCAATTTCATTTAAAATATTCCTAATTTCAGAGTGTGGTGGATCCATTCACCTTGATGATAAAAAACTTGCAACTTACATCGGCGGTCTTGATAAGCCTCGTCTTGATAAACATGCGTTGAATTGTGTTTGGAATATAACCACATCTTCGGATCGATATCTAACTTACAAATTGATGAACTTCGACTTGGATAAAACTTATAATTGCCAAACGGATTATCTTGCGATTACTGATTTAGAGAATCATACGCTTTCTAAATTTTGCGGAGGTCGAGACGAGTAAGCTTGACATGATTTTTTTCCATTTCAACGTGAAATTTTCAGCGTTGTTTACGAGCCAATTTTGACAGGAAAAACGAATTTTTTGGTCCATCTGAAGACTGACGCTCAAAACAGCGGAACAGGCTTCACATTGAGAGTTGCTTCAACTCTAAACAGAAAGCATGGTTGTGGAGGTGTTAGATTTGCAAGCGAGACCTGGCAATATCTCACTCCTCCAAGAGATGAGAATGGTAAATATTTTAATCATTTACATTGTGATTGGCAAATATTTGCACCACGACTAGAACAATCGATTCAATTCCGAGTGAATGATGTTGACATTGAACAAAGAAGGTGAAACGAACAATTTTCTTAGTTCTGAAAATTCAATGTTTACAGTACAACCTGCGATTTTGATTCTTTGAAAATATATGATGGATTGCATACACTGTCAAGTGTTATGTTTGGACCAATTTGTAGTGGAGTTACGCCGAAAAACTCATTGAATAGCACTAAGAATTTTGCGATGGTTGTTTTTAACACGGATTCTACTGATGTTGGAACTGGATTCAATCTTTCTTACACTACAGGAAAAGGTAACATACGTTTATTTTGTTTTTACAAAGGTTCTGGGACTATTTAGAAGGTTTTATAATGTCGATTACTTACAAGAAATGTACTTCAATGTCTAGCTAATATAATAACTCGTTTTCCACCGGAATGCAACAATCGGATTTGGGTTTAGCAAAAACTGATCATTCCAAAAAACCATCCTTTGTTTGAATCATTTCATTCCCTGTTTCAGTTCAATGTAGAGAATGGTTCGAAGCTGAAATAAATCCGAAGACTTACAAATTCAGCACTAATACATCTGATAAAACCCATCACGAGCAACGATGCACATTTTTCATCACATCAGATGGAATTGAATCACTAATAGTTTCGTTCAACAAAATAAACTTCCCAAGCTGTGAAGATGGTTCTATTGAAATTCGAGATTATGGAGCACTTCATACGTGTCAACATGAAGGATGTGCAGAAAAACAGGCAGATTATCGAACTATCAAAACATGCGGACCCAAAACAATTATGCCGTTTGTATCTAGAGCTGATAGTGTGCAGATTCATATTGTTGCCAAAATTACGGAAAAACCAGCAGTTCTTGAATTCACCTATCAACTTTTTAACAGTGAGTAGCTATTATGTACTTATTCGATTTGATAAACTGGCCAAAAAAGGCAAAAAATTAGTGTGCACCATTGGTGCATATTTTTCCCCACCCTCTACAATTATCAATAACACCAAAATGATGATCAATTTTTATTTCTCTGAGTGTTGACGTTTTTTTTTTCAATTTCACCACCCTTTATGACCCATTTTTTTGGCGATTTATAGGTACATAAAAATTTTCTTACAAACTATAATTTTTTAAGGTTGTAACCGGTCTATTGACACAAGTTTATATGGATCTGGTCGATTAACAAGTCCAAACTATCCTCGTGAATTTGATAAAGAAACTGACTGCACCACAACTCTTGGAGATTCGAAAAACCCCAAAAAATCAAGAAAACTCCTCATAGCTTTCGAATCTCATATCACAAACAAAGCAGAGTTCACAATCGGAAATAAGGAGAATGATCCTAGTCTATTTTTCACTAAGCAAGAGTTGCCAGCAAGTTATTATTCAGAAGGAGGGGATATTAACGTGAGATATTTTTTGTCAAGTTTTCCTGAGAACATTTTTCTGTTGCAGATTACGATGAAACGATCAGATGAGGGTAAACAGAAAGGTTATGATGCGACATATTTCACAGTTTCTGAGGTGTTGGATGATGGAACTATTATTTTTGCTGATAATCATGAGACACATGGAATTGTAACAAATATTGGCTATCCTTATGATTATGCTAATTCGACAACACAAGTGTGAGTTTTCTGTTTTTACTGAACTTGATGTTGGCCAGAATT
Organism: Caenorhabditis sp. 38 MB-2015; assembly: GCA_900536415.3. Classification (NCBI taxonomy): domain Eukaryota; kingdom Metazoa; phylum Nematoda; class Chromadorea; order Rhabditida; family Rhabditidae; genus Caenorhabditis; species Caenorhabditis quiockensis. Next base: position 50,627 of record LR549014.1, on the reverse strand, counting down.
TGTGAGGGTTTGAAATGAATCACTGGTCTAGAAAGGGTGCACAAATAAAGATTTTTTCAATCTAAATTCTGATAATTTTTTGATGATTTAGATACTTTATTTACTATCAACCTCAAATAACCTTAAGGGTTGGAAATTAACTTCTGATCAAAGAATAGTGTATATCAAATAGGCCCTCCTGATCAAGATATCATTACAGAAAACATTGTGTAATTTTCAAACAAAGATAAAACTAGAGAAAACTAATTAGTCGGAAAAAAAAACTCACACGAATCCTGAAAACAATATTCATTCTAAATTTTCTCTCAGGTTCACCCTTCGGCCACCAAGTCAAACTCCATGTATGATCAATTTCGAGACAGTGGAAGTCGGTGTCCAAGCAGATTGCAATAGCCCATCAAATGATGAATATGTGGAGATGATTACTTCAATGTATAAATATTCCCAAAGAATGAGTGAATGCAACAAAAGTGAACGGCCAAGAAAATTCAATATCCCGCTTGGAAATGAAGACCGATTCATAAAAATTGTATTCAAATCTGACAATGATCCAAGTAACAATGGAAAGGGATTTAAGGCAACATGGATGTGTGATTCTAATTCGCGAGTTGGAAACTATTTTGAATTTCACAATTAATTTGAGAACAATATTTAAACGTTATATAATAAAATTCGATATATTTTGTAAAGCTTTGATTTTATTCTAAACCATTTCAGATTTTTTTTCAATTTAAAGGACTATACGTGCTATAAAAATGCTGCCTAAATGATAATATATGATGCAATTTTTCTAGATCAAATGAGAGGTTTTTTTTTTTTTAACTTTTTCTGTTTTTTTTTTCCTTTCAAGTTTTTTTCTTGTGCACTTTTCTGAACAATAAACGCTTTCGCCTTCAGTTTCTACGTGACAATTTCAGAAAATCATATTATATTCCGAGATGACTCATTTCTAAATTGCGAAATTGGATGTTTTTTTTGCTCGTGTATCCCGTTTTTCTTCTTGACCGGTCAATTTCCTGATTGATTTTCACAGGATCTCCAATGCCACGCCCATCGATAGGCAGGGGGTATAAAAACAATGTTTTTTTGTCATTTTCTTCATTTCTCTTTTTCTTCTCTCTTGGTCTCCCATTTTTTGAGGTCGGTCCCATCTTTATCCTGACATTCAAATTTGCTCACTCCATTTTGCTCATTCAAAAATTTTTGGCCAAGACCTGATTTGAATCTAAGTTCATTTAAGTTCTAAGTATCTCTCAATGGTTCGAGACCTTTCTCCTAGTTTGATTGTTCCTGAAATGGGCTACACCACTTTGAAATTTGTCTAAAACCGACTTGGTCCTATTTTTGAATCAATTTTACAATCATAAGCAATTAAAAACCTTTTTGAAGGGATGAACTGCAATAATCAAAAGTTTATATATATATATAGAAAAGGTCATCAGTTCCATTCCAATTTCATTTCATTTCATTTCTCCAAGCCAACTCTAAGAATCAACAGGCTGCGCCGCGACATGTGGACGCGCATCCCCTTTTTCGCTCCCGCACCCTCCCCCTCTTTCTATCTCTCTCTTCTCCCTCTCCACACATTAATTTTTTATACTTCACACCTTCCCGCAACGTGTGCTTTCTTTTTTATTTTATAAAATTTCACCCCCCCCCCAAGTTTGAAATATACCGTGTTAGTTTTGATTCTTAGTGCGAAACCTTTTGTGAACTCGAAACCCTCTGTCTATATCTAGACATTCGTATTACGCATATTTTCTTTTTAAATCATCCCGGTCAAGATCATAAAACCTTTTTTTCTTCGCTCGAAAAACATTTCTCCACTTCTCCATCGTTTTAGACATAAAATTTGAGCCATAACATGATCGGGCCTTCAAATAGAATTGAAGTTGTGTTTCTTGATGATTCGAGCTTTTTCTCTGAGCCGAGCTGATGAAATTGGTGGTTCCTGAAACAGACCTTCTGAATCGGACCTGGCTCGAGAAATTGGACCGGAAATGGATGTTCAGAAAAATGGTCAGACGACTTAGGAATTGCTTTGAAACAGACCGAACCAGGAAGAAAGGACCTACCTGTTCCTATTGTTTTTCGAATTAATCTGAAAATGACCCGAAAATCGGACCTGTTTCAGAAAAAATGTTGAGTCGTCTGGCCTAATTTCTCAGCTTGGTTTACAAGAAAATTTCCGAAATAAATGTGACGTGTGTGTGTGTTTTTTTTTTTTGAGATGAATCATTGTTTTAATATGATTTTTAATGATTTCGAAAGAGGATAGATTTTTCCTTATTTTCTGATCGGTCATTTCTCTGAAATTCTCTGCATTTTGAATCTTTAAATCAATAAAATGTGTATATAGAAAGTTTTATGATTTGTTTTGTCAAATAAATACAAGATTTCTTAAAGTTTTCGATAACCTTCAGCATGGTTTAGGACGTTCTTTTTTCAAGTTCATAAAAACTTGAAAAATGCGTCATGCAGTATCTTTCTTAGTCATATAGGAATGCTTCCTTATCACAAGTTCAAACCCCGTTTTGAAAAAAAAACAATTCTTCATTTTCTGCCTTATCTTTGGTTCAAAAAATCATACTGATAATAGCATGAGCGTCATCTATTGTTATGTAAACCTTCTGTATCATTTCATGGTTCATTTTTCGAAAATTTTAGATATTTCATGATATCTATAAATTTTGTTGAACTTATTTGTTTTGAACCGCACATATGATTACTGATTTGATTAACCAGATAGAACCAGAACAATTCCAAATTTCAAATTTTTGAGAATCTAAATCTTAGCCAATGCTCTTATATAATTCTTTTATATTGTTCTTTTAAGAATAGTTTTTTTAAAGTTTTTTTTGAAAAGAAAATGTGCCTCTTCTATTAGGTATCTTCTTTGGATTTTTTATTATTAAGTAAATTAATTTTAGGTATTATAGGTAGGTGTGCTCCTAATATTTTTTTCTGAATATTTCATTTCTATAGACTGGAACTCCTGCTTGGTGAAATTCTGTTCTCACATCCCAATATTTGTTTTGCTTCTGATACTTTTCCAAATATTTTGTGAATTGAAGGAAATACAAAAAAAGGGTTTCTTCGGTTTTTGAACAGAATATTTGGGGTTTTTTTCAATGTTTTTTGTTGAAATTTACCGTTTGTTCCCTTTTCTCTCATATTACGCAATTTTTCTGCTAAAAAGGTGGCGCTTGTCTATTCGAAAAAAGGACTTCTATTTGGTAACGCTATGTAACATGTTGTGGTTTTTTTATGACCTATTGGACAGTGAAAGTGCTCTCTTCTCTTATCAATTCATTGTTTTCTCAATAATACATATACTCTTATCGTTTCTAGAAGCAACATATGTCAATACTTTTATTTTCATAATATTCATAGATTCGTAGTTTGCTCCTTTTATAGAGCTAGTTTTTACATATTTGTCGTAAAATACCCTTTTCTCCAGAAGTTTAAAAATTTTATATTTCCAGCCGATCATTTGCTATGTCGTACAGCTTATATCGTGGTTCAGGTACTAAATCGGAGATGAATTCAATGTGGTCTGCAAGATCCCGCTGGTCGGAAAAGTTCCCAAGCGCCAGTGATGTCTGTGAAAAGATCGTGGATATCTTCTATGAGAACAATGCTGAACCAATGAGTGTTGAAACTTTGATGCGTGGATTGAAACAAATCAAAGTGTGAGTTGAAGTTTTGGAAAAAAATCTGACTTCATATTTTTTTCAGAGAGCCATTGATTGCTTGCTTTGGAGAAGTTGGTTTGTTGAGAATTTTGAAAGAAGAAAGACCAAGAATTCTTCATAAATTGCAAATCGACGAGCACAATGTAAGGGTCACACAAACCTCTTATGTATAATTATTTCGTTTTTCCAGGGAGTGGTTTATTATAACGTGATTGCGAGCTCTAGCACGGAACGTGGAACACTTGAACTGCCGGAAATCGGGAAAGTCTCAATCCACGATCAATTGGAGTTCATTATCAATATATCAACGACCATGGAAAACGCGATTGACAAAGTTATTTTTTATAATGATACGGAAGATCGAAGAGAGAAGATGGAAAAAATTGCTCTGGCTGTTCTTCAACACGAACCACGAGTTTTTACGTTGGACCGTGTAGATGGTTAGTTATTCTTTGGTAGACAAAAAGGGGGGTTTTTTTAATGATTTCTCACGTCCATAATGAAAAGGGATGTGGAAACCTTTAAATTACATAGGAAAATCCCACAATAATTCAAAAGTACTATAAGGTCTTGAGAAAAATTTTTTTCAAAAAAGTTCTCCCCAAAGACTTTTTTTGAAATAGGTGTGACCCCAGAAGGGGTTTTTTTAAATGAATTTTCACATTGATAGTACCAGAGAAATTGGAAAACTTCTAAATTTCCCAAAAAAAAGTCCCAGAATAACTCAATGACAATTTGTGTTATTTTAAAAGCATATTTTCAAATAATCGTGATTCTGGAAGGGTTTTCATATACATACCGTAAAAACTCTAATACAAACACATCTTTAATAGGAGCACAGCTGTAATATAAGCGCACTCTGGAGAGGTTTCGAAAAAATATGAGCGTATGCGCGTACGCACTGTATATTACAGTATTTACGGTAGCTTTTTTTGGAGAATAACCAGAGAAATAAAGATAATCCTAAATGGTATAAATAACAGTCCCAGAATATTTGAAAAATCAGCGTGTGATCAAAATTTGCTGACCCAAGAAGAACTTATAGTGACACAAAGTATCAATCAACATTTAAAAAAAACTTCTGATGATAAAATTTTTAAAAAGATAATACTAGTCTCGGGCATTTCCTAGTTTGATAAGTGCAAAAAACAAATCCTTCATAATTATGTTTTTTTTCTCCAAATCCTTTTATAACCATGTAAACTTTGAATATTCTTTTTGATATCCCGAAAAGTAATTATTAGAATACATTTTTTTAGAAGAAGGAACAATCTCTCGCATCGAAACACCAGAGGAAAAAGAACAGAAGGCACGGATTCTTGCCAAACGAGCTGAACTCGATCAATACAAACAAAGTCTGAACGCTGAAGACTGTGAATAATCACACGAAAAATGTTAATATTAATCAGAAACTGAAAGTCAAACCTTATACTCTTTTTTTTTGGTTCTTATTTCATCATAAATTTTTTGTTCACTCTTTGATCATTCGCATTTCAAAAACTTTTTCGTACAATATTCAAATTAATTAAGATTATTAATAAAAACTGACGAGCATCCTCATAATGATTTTTTCTTCTCCCACTTCATTGATTTTCCATTAGCATACAACATATTTATATGCAATTCTTTGAACTCATTATCTACCAATTTTGATTTTGACACGTTGTCTAATTCTCAAATTTATAAACAACTAAAAAATTTTTGAGGAAATATTTCTAATTTTTCCATACCACACCTTTTGTGTTTTGAACTTTTCCCAGAATAAAATGCTCCTTTCAAAAATGTATTATCTTTTATTCAAAAAAATGAACATCTGATAAGAACATAATTATTATTTCTGGTTCGTCAAAATTTTTATATTATTTTTTTTAGTTAGTTTCTAATGTTGTAAATCATAGAGAAAACAACAAATTTGTCAATTGGCTCATGAGGATTGGAATTATTTTTAAGCTTAGGTTCTCCGTATTCACTTCTTCAATCGAGGTTTATTCCAATACATTAATGATGATTCTGAATTTGCTTCGTTCTGACTTCTGTTCTAACATCGGAATTTGATCATAATGTTTGATTCATCGTATACATACATACATTTCCTCATTGCTGTATGATTCTCTCAAATATTATGCTACATAAAGTAGAGATACCATAAAACCATTAGTACATGATGAAAATAATGAGTCACGGTGCTCTTTTATAAAGAGCAAACATAATTGATGTGGGCGGTGCATCTCTAATAGCTTTACACTATTTACAATAAAAATATTATTAAATGTCGGCTTTTAGTTATGTGATAAACCAAAAAAGATTGATAAATCATCAACACATAATAGTTATATTTTTTGGCTTGCAAAAAACAAATTTTCCAATTTTGGTTTTGAAAAATCAGCTGTTTGACACAAAAGCAGAACCAAAACGTTTTTCTCTACTTCTTTGTCAATCTTGATGATACAACGGCAAATCATTTTTTTAACAACGAAAAATTCCCAAAATTAGCCTGTTTTGAACAAAACATGAACTTCTACTTGATCAAATTCAATTTTCAAACAGGTTCAATATTTATCGTCCGATTATGTCACATGTTTTTTTCTAATTCTTGGCAGTGTACTTTGATATATACACTTTTTCTCAATAATATGTTCTTATCGTTTTTGGTAGCAACTCTTATCAATTTTTTCAAAAAAATTAGTTATTATGTAATTTTTACTTTTTCTGTGGCTAACTTTTTTGGTTTAAATTGAATTAGTTTGCCGATTCAGGAATTGTTATGTAATTCTGATTAAATAGAAGCTTGGAGTGAAATCTTATACAGAATATTTGTTACTCTTGTTTTCCATTTTTGATCATTCATCTTTCAAAACTCGAATTTTTTACGATTCCTAACAAAAATTCAAGGGCAACAATGATTTTTTCGCCTTACAATTCATCGATTTCACATTAGCCTTCGGCATTTTTTTGTGTTTCTCTATGAAAAAAATTTAATTATGCCTATTGCAACAAATATTGAATTATTTTGACACGTCGCCTTATTTTCAAATATGAAAAAAAACCATTATACACCTTGATTTTCATATCTTTTGAACTCTTCTCAAAAAAAAAAATTCTTCTCTCTAAAAAATTGTTATCTTTCGGTCAAAAAAACTGAACATTTGATAAGAGAATCATAATTAGCATGTTTTGTTCGGTATTTTTTTTCATTTTTTCTCATTCTCATTCCATGTTTATACAAAAAAATCAACCAAATCGGTGAATTTGAATTTTTTGTGTGCCGTTGTATTTTGAAAAATACAAAAAACTTTTCTTAATATTATATTTTATCTTTTTTAAAAATAAGACTCGGCAGAAAGAAACGGCGTTTTCACTTTCTTTTTTTTTTTTTAATTATTGTTTTTGAAAGTATTTCAAGAAAACATGATATATTAATTCATAAATCATGTCACATGTTTTTTTCGGCAATGTACTTTGATATAGATTTTTTCCTCAATAATGTGTTTTTATCGTGTTTGGTAGCAACTGTTATCAGTTTTTGCAAAAAATTAGTTTTTGTTTCTGAATTTTTATTAGTACTTTACTAAGTATAACTTTGTTTGCTTCTCATAAACCTTTAAAATGTTAGCTGATTTTCAGATTCAGAGAATCACAATGGTTAATGAAGCACAACACAATTTGGGTATAGAGTCAGATATGAGAAAGACAATGATATCGTCTTTGAGGTCGGTTTGGCCAGAAGGATTGCCAAGTATCAAAGAAGTGAGCATGAAAGTAGACGATATATTTGAAGATAACCATTTGGAAGCCATGAGTGTTGAAATACTGATACAGCGATTGAGGGAGCTTCCAGTGTGGGTTAAAGTACCTAATGACTCAATTTTTCTAGTTTTTTTTTCAGAGAGCCACTGATAGCATTTTTTGGAGATATTGGTTTATTGAAAATATTGAAAGAAGAAGAACCAGCAATCCTTCATCCATTACGTATTGACGAGCAGAATGTGAGCATAACATGAACTAGATATTAAATTTGATATTTTTTTCTAGCGTGTGGTTTATTATGGATCAATTTCTGGTTCTCGCTTGGCTCGTAGAAAGCAGAAATGTTACAAAGACAAATTGCATGATCAGTTGGATTGTTTCATCTTTGAATCGATGACAATGAAAAATGCTATTGAAAAATTTGTTTTTAATACGAAGAATCGAACTGAGAGAATGAGTCAAATAGCTCTAACAGTTTTGCAAAGAAGACCACAAGTTTTTAAGTTAGATCGTTTAGATGGTGAGTTGTATTTTGATTTAAGGCTATTAAATCTTTTTAATGAAAAATAAATTTTATTTATGAGAAATTTAAAAGATTATAAGTGATATATCATAAAATAAGTGATATATCATATCAATCTCGGACAACTCTTGATGAAATGTGAACATACCAAATTCACCTCCTGATCATGATCGTGTAGTCTAATTTTTCTAAAAGTTCCTCAGAAAAAGGGTTAGCGCCTTTGAAAATACTTGACACATTGTTTCTTTGTCATTGAATGAACTTTTATATTGTAAACAAAGAACCACAAAAAAGCTAAAAACATTTTATTCTATATAAAAAGACGAAAAAACGTTTCCAATATTTAAAATTAGATAAATTATTCAATCAATTAATTCCAGAAGAAGGAACAATTGTTCGAATCGAGGAACTACGAGTTACATCTAGTCAAGAAGCTGATTGGTAAAACCTTTTTTTATATGTAATTTTCAAAATATATATACTGAACACTAAAGTAAAGTTGTAATTAATTTTTTTTCTTTCATTTCTCAATATGTAAAATACGCTGTTTTGTTTTTTTTTTGTTAAGATAAACAGAAAGAAAAATGAAGTTTTTCGAATTTTTCGATTTCTTGATTGTTTTTTGTTTGGTACTTCCCGCTTGTGTATATCGCTATATATCGGAGATATATAGCAACAATTTAAATTTGACTTTTTGTCGAAGAAAAGAAACAGAGGCAAAAAAAAAACATTGCGTCTCTGTGTTGGTCAGAGACGCAGAGGAGACGCCCATTTTGTGTGCGCCACACTATTTTTATTTAGTCATTTCTGGGTGACACTTTCTTCACTCTCGTTCAATTTTTGCTTTGTGATTCTACAAAATGGCTGAAATTGCAGGAGATGAAAAGGTAAATAAGAATATTTATTGGAAAATATTCATGAAATCTTAATTCCAGGAGTTTCATCATTTCAACGATTTGTCGCCCAATTTACGAATGTTGGTTATTGACGGAATGGAACCAGCGGACAGGTTCGTTTTTTTTCTTCTAAATTCAAAGACGAAAATGGAACGATTTGAAGTGTATTCAAATTGTTATAAAATACTTCTCGGCTTTCGAAAATCGAAAAAAAAACTCAAAATCGATTTTATTCCATATTTTTATATACATTATTGAGCAGGCTTTGTAAAAATTTCGTAATTTGACTTAGTTTATCCACAAAGTTTTGATATATCTCAATAAATTTGAAAAAAAATACACTTTTTTATTGAAATTGTGAAAATATCAATTTTAAATCCTCATTACGATTCTGATACCTTGATTTCCGGAGTTTTTTGAGTTTCAAAATTTTCTATTTCCACAGCAGTGATCAAAAATTACTTCCTAAATGATGAAATCGTTATAACTCGACTCAATAGTGTTCTATTGACCTAATATTTTGCATAGTTATGCTCAAAGGTATCAACAAACTGATTCAGTTTTTGTTGAACGATATCTGAAAATCAAAAACATGTAAATTTTCATTTTCCCAGAGCGTTTGAGCCGAGTTATGACGGTTAGTTGTATTCATATAAATCATAACGTTTTACAGATGTCGGTTCACACGCTGCTCCAGACGGAGTTGTGAAGAAGCAAAGGCCTCAAAATGGTATCTCTACGAGCTAAACCTTTCTTTCAATGAACCAAATTCAATAACAATTGGGGTTTTCTACTCATCGGATGATATTGGATTCAGATGGATCTTCAGACCAATAGGAGCAACAATATATCGATCTTAGTGAGTAAAAAACCAATAGAAAAATGATATTTTATAACTAGTTTCAGCCAAAGTATGGATGATCAAAAATCATGGCATATTAATTTGAATACGTCGGAAGGTTTATTCGAGCTTGCTCTTGAAAAGTTTCATGAAACGTTGCAAACTAATCAACATTCAGTCAAGAAATTGAAAATCGATGAAGCATTGATTGCACAACATCGAAACAATTATATTGATTTTGATATTGAAAGTCTGGCCAATTTGGAAACATTGATCTTGGCCGGCAATTTGAACATTCACAACCTTTTATCAAAAGTGGAGAAACCTTTGGCATATGTATATCTCAAAGAAAACGGCAACGAAGGTCATGAACAGGTTAGTTCAATAACCCTTACATTTTTGAACATCTTTCAATTTCAACAGATCTATAAAGTCACCGATCATCTTTGTTGGCTGAACCCGAACATTAGAAATGAGCAGTTCTTACGAATCAGGGCAAGATTTGTCTACATTCCCATAGGACAGCTGACAGAAAGAAACTTGCTCGCTTTCATCCGATCGTGGCAAAATGGGACAATTGGAAGAGAAATTTATTGGTATCAATTTGAATGGAAATACTCAAATTTTGATAAGATCAAGTTATTGAGACTGCTGAGAGTTCGTGCGGATGAGCACACAAAGTGAGTCGAATATTTTTAAAATAAAATCCTATTTTTAATTGTATTTTTTTAGTACAAGATTCGAAATCAAAAGCTTCATCAATCCAGGACGAATCGCATTACTACTCATTCATAGAGCAGTTATTCATTTCAAACCAGAAGCCAGGCTACAGTGAAGATGACTTCTTCAATCGCCCACACTATTTTTTGAACATTCTCCTATTTATTCATATTTTTTCATGTGCAATGATATTTTATATACAATGATCTTTCGGTGAACAAAAAATAAATGATTTTGATTTTGAATTGATCAGCATCATCAACTCACAAAAGAAGAAAATTTTTTTCAGGAGAATTTCGAAACTTAGAATAAAATGTATGATAAGTTTGTTTTCTAGGGGTTCCAAAATGGTATTTGAAATCTTGCATCCTTCAATCAATATCTTCTTTGAAGCTATCTTTGACTTTTGGAGCCTTAGTCTTCGAATTCGGAAACTTTCATACGTGGAAAGTTTCTAGATTTCAATCCCTCGAGAGTTATACCTAAAAAAGTGATATTTCTTTTAAGAACAATTTGATGAGTTTTTTAACCCCAACTTAATAACAGGCATCAATTTCCGAATTTTTTAACTTGTGACCAGATTGAAGCTGTTACCACAAATTCAATTAAAAATTCGATATTTGTCAGAAAATCCAGAAGTGCAAAGAAGCAAATCGGTGTTGGTCAGAGACACACAAAAACGCTGAGTTGTTTGACGTCACGCTATAAACAACGACAAGGACTTTCCTGATCAGGTTATTTCATTACTTCTAGAATCGATCAAAAATGTTTGTAATTTAACAGGTGTATCAAGTTACGGAAGATTTTGGATAAGATAATCCAAATATCAGAAATGAGCAATTTTTGCGAATAACACCGAGAAATCTTTATATTCCAGTTGGAAAACTGATCGAGAGGAATATTTTTTCTTCAACAATTCGGACACATAATTGTAAAAAGGACCCAAATTTCGAAATGAAAAAAGTCTTGAGGCTTCTAAGAATTCCTGTTAATCGTTTGAGAACGTGAGTTTAACATGGAAGCTTGGATAAATCATATTTTGGTTGTTTTTCAGTGGAAAATGAGATCAAACACTTCACGAAGCCATAACTTATTATTCTTATTATATATTTATTTATTTTTTCTTTTTCAAATAACCGAAATGAATAAAAAGTACTTTGAAAAACGATGTGGATGTTTAAAACTTTTCGGAAAAATACCAGAAAATGAAATTGATATTGAAGTAATTTTATATATTTTAAAACGGCAATTTGTATTACGGAAATGTTGAACTCTTGAGTCTTTGTATAGTTTCTGAATTGTTCAATTGATAGAAGGTCTTGAAAGAAAGCTTAGGTTATCGAACCACACACGCACTGTCTTGATCTTTTCCTTTTCAATCTTCTCAAGTTCCTTATAGGTTTCTTTTACTTAAAACAAGGAATGAAAACTATTCATTTTATCCGATTAGTTGTCGCCGCAATGTCGTTTGAAAATCTATATTTTTCAATATCTTCCTGGAACTAATCAGAGAACAAATGGAACTAGGTCCGCCAGGCTCTCTAAGTGGTCCAATTGGTGCGACAGTTTCTTGAATCCCTTGGTAATTAGGGAGGCTAGGATGTTACTTTTAATCCACACTAATCTCGATGGCAATTACTGTCCTGTTGCGTTATCTCTGTTCCACATCTGCCAGAAGTACGAAAAAAAAACAATGTCAGAGACACAGAGGACCACGCCCATTTTTTGGCGTCATTCTGCTTCTTATCTAAGTGGATCTGGGTGACGTTTTTTCAACACGCTCATTTGAATTCATACTTTTCTTCTGTTTTTATCCTACAAAATGGCTGCAATTCCAGAAGATGAAAAGGTAAATTAGTGTTTTTTTTTAATTCTGAATTGCACTCTTTATTTCAGAAATTCGAAAATTTACCCTATTTGTCGCCCAAAGTACGAATGAGGATCATTGACAAAATGGATTCGGGGGATCGGTGAGTATTTTTTCTGAATGCAAAAAAACCGTTTGATGTGAATTGAGAACTTTAATTCCAACGTTTACATCAGACGGGCGGTCTTGATGGTTCTTCAATAGAAAAAGAAACAGTAGAACATCGGTTTTTGACATTGAATTGCTCAAAAGGCGGAAGAAACATAGATTTTTCTCTACCAAAAACATGAAGGTTGAACATTTTTCAATTAATTTATTTTTGGTTTTTTGCAAAAATTTTAAACTACTCAATATTAATCGTAATTCGAGCAAGGTTCAGGATTATGCGGAACTAGCCACTCGAAACTTTCTAAACCTCCAATTCAGTTCCGAATCAAGAAGTCGGAAAAAAGTAGTTCCGAAAAAATTTTCCAAGTTTTTTTCCCTGAGCTTTCGGAAATGAGTTTTTTCGCATTTTCTGGCTCGAAATTGAGTAGAAAGATAAAAACAATAGACAATAATAAATTTACAAATCTGAAGTTCAGTATTCGAGGAATCTAGTAGTTTTCACTTTATAATGAAAAAAACCCCTGAACTTTCAGGAAAATCCTTCTTTTTTCAGTATTGTTGGTTCCGAGCAGGTTCTGATTCTCAAAAGTCCCGAAATAACAGTTTGGAACTTGGTTCCGATATGATTCAGTTCTGAAAATAGTCGGAACTTTCGGAATTTCGAAACGTTCCGGTTCCGGTTCCGCACAAGCCTAATAGCTATGAAGTTAGAGGTTTTTCCCAGAAAAAAGCCATGAATTCAGAATTCAATTGGTTTTCAAATTTGTTAACGTATATCTTTTCCAGATGTCGTTTTACACGATGCTCCAAGTTGAGCCAAGAAGAAGCATGGTCTTCAAAAAACTACATTTATGGTTTAGCATTGTATTACACATCAGCTAAGGACATGCACATCGATATTTCAAATTCATTGCAGGACGAGGATGGTTATACTTTAACATTCACAAAAACAAACGGAATAATGAAAAAAACATATTAGTGAGTAAAATTTCATGATGGGAATGGTCTTTCATAAACAATTTCAGCGAACTTTCGAATGATCAGGAATCATGGGAAAGCGAGTTGGAAGTGTCAAAAACCCTATTTCAACATGCTTATTTATATTTAAAACAAAAACTGGAGAATCACCAAAACGCAATCAAGCTGTTGAGAATCAACAATTTATCCAGCTCTAGAAATGCACTCAAAAACTTTAATTTCGGTGTTTCAAGTTTGAAAAATCTAGAATTTCTGGATATCATGGGTAATATGAATATACAGCAGTTTTTATCAACAATGGAACGACCATTGCGAGAACTATGGATTGGAGATAACGACGAGGACATTCCTGATCAGGTTACTTTAATACTCCGAAAATCAATCAAAGCTTTTGAAATTTAACAGATTTACGAAATCACGGAAAATATTGCATGGGATATTCCAAACATTACAAATGAGCAGTTTAGGCGAATAACTGCGAAAAGTCTCACTATTCCAGTTGGAAAATTGACCGAGAGGAACATCTTTTCTTTCATTCGGTCGTGGCAAAACGGAACATTGCGGAGAGAAATTGATACCTACTACTGGAAAGTGGAGGACTCAAATTTTGAAATAACAAAATTCTTGCGACTGCTAAGAATACGTACTAATCGGGTGAGAAAGTGAGTTTAACGTGGAAGCTCGGATAATAATATTTTGGTTGTCTTTCAGTGGAGTAGCCGAGATCAAACACTTCGAAGAGCCGGGGGTGTCTGCAATACTTGAATGGAATGAAGCATACGTGGAATTCAAACCAATCATCAAACAAGAATGATTGTGGTCAATCTCTAACATTAGTTTTTTTTCTTTTTCTGCTAATAATGTAATTTTTTCCTTTATCTGATAACCGAAATAAATAAAATGTTTCTCGAAAAACGATAACGATGTTCAGAAGTTTTCGAAAGAAAAAAAAAACACAAAAAATTGAAATTGAATCTGACGTAATTTTATAGATCTTAAAACGCCGAGAAACATCGTGCGATCAGCAATTTTTTCCTAATTTTTCTTCTATTTATGAATGCATGCCTTACTTTGTTAACTGACATAAATAACAATATTTTGACGTTGATCTCAAACGAAGGAAAGTTTTAAATCTTTAAGGATTTAGATTCCATTGGATAGATTTTGAAATGCTGACTTTTGCGAAACAATTCGCATGATGGAAAACTTAAATTTCCGAGTTTCTGGAGAGCTTCTGAATTCTCTGCGCTGAAAATGTGATTGTCCAGAGAAGGGGATTTTTTAAATGAAAATATGTAGCAAAAATCGAGTTGAACGAAGCCCAGTTTAAGTTTTAAAATGTTATGCTTCTTCTAGGCCTGTTTTCACCATTTTAAACTTGAAATGAGAATGCAAGAATTTATTTGTTCATCGACAACATGCAATAACTTTCAAAGTCATTTTATTTTTCTTTTCATCGGGTTTGGCAGTTGTGACCGCAACATCGCTTGAGAATCGATATTTGTCAATATGAACCTGAAAGACATAAATTTTAACCCATTTTTATGTTAACCTCTTTCTCACCTGGTACGTTCCGATTTGTGCAAAAGCTCTGGGGCATTTTCCAAAAGCCAAAATGCAATATTTCTTGCCGTCAACAGGCCATCTAGGCAATCCGGGTTTCCCTTGCTTTCCTGGTTCACCAATGAGTCCTGATAATCCAGGGAAACCGTAGCGTCCTTTGCTACCTTTTTCTCCAGGTTCTCCAGGCGGTCCGATTGGTCCAACAGGTCCTGGAATACCATTCACTCCTGGGTATCCAGGTATTCCAGGGTCTCCACAGAAACCTTCAGAGCCATCATTCCCGCGTTCACCTTTCCGCCCAGGAAATCCAGGGAGACCTGAAAAATTAAAACTAGTTTCTACACTTCTCCGAAACTTTGTTTATTTTTCCTGTTTCTAATTTCACTTTGTGCACGAAAACCAGAGAAAAAAACCTGCGAATTCAGTTTACTAACCTTGATTACCGGGAGCTCCATCTTCACCGTCTAGTCCTCGAATTCCAGGCCAACCAGGGAGTCCTGAAATATTATTTAAAAAACAATGATTTTTTTTAGAGAAAAACTTCAAAATAACATACCTTGTTCACCCTTCTCGCCGCGCAATTTTTGAATGTTACTTGATGAACCATTGATGACTGAAGTCTTTGCATCACCCAACATGTTCAAATGATCGGTAAGGTTTTTTATATGCTGAAAATGTTAGTTTCAGACAAAGATAGAGTTAAAATCCAAACAAGTGTTCATAACGATTTAGATTGGTTCATAATTTATTTGAATTTTCAAGAAGGTGGTCTATTCAAAGTCGTGAACTAGCAAAATCATGAACTGAAGGTCTGATGATGAATTAAACGAGCTTGAATAGGCCAATATATTTATCTGAAACTCTATTCTCGAAATTTAAAATGAAAAATATGAGAATACAATCAAAATTTTCAGATATTGCTGAATATGTCGAACAGAGCTCTCCAAAATTTGTTATCATTTCAACATCTTAAAAAAAAGATACTCACAGAAAAGTAAATACTTGTCATATTTTTGGCTATAAATGCTTTGAGCATAAACTCAGAAAAAAAAACATTTTTAAAAACCCTAAACTCACATTCAATATCATACCAATATCCGCAGATTGTTTGTTGATTTCTGCCTGAATAGTCGCAAAACGGTCCGATGCTCCATGAATAAACGGGAAGATCCAAAATATAACGAACAAGAATATCATTTCTAATTTCTGAAATATGTCACACAATTATGTAACACTTTCAAAGATGAAATGAAACAATTTGATAATGAACAAGAGAAAAAAAAACAAAAATCAGTGTAAAGTAAATTAATCATACTTTTTTATATCATGAGGTTATCTTCAATTTGACCCCATTAATATCATATCTTCTAGATGTATGATTTTTTTTTTTTGAAAAATCATGGGAACATTTGTTCTTCTGAGGAATGAATAGTCATATATTTTATCTATGTGTATGGGAAAAATTCTGTGTACATTTGTTTCTATCAAAAATAGGTTTCAAAACATAGCATTTGGAAAAAGTTCAGTTTCAGGTTTTTTTATGTGGAGGAAAAGAAAAGGATAGACACAATTTCCACATGTTCACAGAAGTCCTAAAAAGTAATTACAGCATTGTTGAAGTCAAATTAGGGGTTTGATAAAAAAAACCTAAATTCTCAATAACAACTTTTTTTTTCATTCTTTTCAGTTTTGGTCAACCTTGATCGTTATTTAAAATTTTGTTTAAAAATATCTACTCATATCATAAATAGTCAGCTTTTGAAAATATAATTATATTTTCTTTTTACGTGAGATCAAATAAATTTGTATATTCATATTTTAGAATTAAAAAAAAATCATTTTTTTTAGAATTTCAGCGTAAGTATTTTTCACATTGCAATTAAAATAACTAAAATTAAAACATTGCGATATCATCTTTGAGATGCTATTATTAGCAGTGTTTAGCAATTTCCAATAGGTTGTGTCGATTTTCATTGGTATTGATTTTAGCTCAGGCTAGAGTGTTGCTTTGACGAAAAATACTAGAGATGTACAGATTTTTCACCTTCATAACTATCAGTTTTGAAAAGAAAGTGTAAATTAATTCCTATGATATTTTTTTGTGATTCCAAGACAAGTAAAATGCAGAGAAAACCATTTATTCATTTATCTACAGCAGGTAGTTACTTTCAAAACGAATTTTTTCTCATCTTCATCGATTCCACCACTTTTCACCAAATTTTGGTTTCCAAATTGATATTGTTCAACATGAGCCTGAAACGCGGTATTTTTCACTAAAACATTTGAAGACACTCATACCTGATTCTTCTCAATTTGTTTGAACGTTGGTGGACAATCTCCTAATGCCAAAATACAGTATCCCTTGTCATCAACGATCCATCCAGGCAATCCGGGAAACCCAGTTTCTCCTCGATCACCTTGAGGTCCTGGATATCCATCGTCCCCATTTTCTCCATCAAGACCAGGTAGGCCAGGTGGCCCAGGTGGTCCGATTGGTCCAACATCTCCTTGGACACCTGGAGGTCCTGGTAAACCAGGCATTCCATTGGTTCCAGTCTCACCTGGTCGTCCATTATTTCCACGCTCGCCTTTCTCTCCAGGCGCACCACGTAGACCTGTATCATTGGACATTGACAGAATTTTCTATTAGTCATAGGTTTGAAATGGGTCACTAGGTCAAATAGAACACCTACCTGTTTCACCAATAGGTCCGATTCCACCGGAAACTCCACGACGTCCAGGAAGACCAGGAATTCCTGGAAAATTAGTAATTTTTCAAACAACGAAACCCTTTGATGACTATCCAAGGAGACATACCTGTTATACCAGGTTCTCCAGTTTCCCCTTTTTCTCCACGCAAGCTTTGAATATCACTGGACGATTCGTTGTCTCTTTGAGCAACTAGCTGGTCAAAACGAGCGACGAGGGTTTCGATGTTCTGAAAAAACAATCAGTATTTGTTTAACCCTAGCTGAACACCAAAAACTCACCTTAAGAATAAATTCAATATCTGCTTTGTGTTTATTGACTTTCGTTTCAAGACCAACAAATTTATCCGGGGCTCCATAAATTGAAGGAAATATCCAAAAAACGATGAATAAAAATATCATTTCGAACTTCTGAAATATGCTACACAATTATGTAACACTTTCAAAGATGAAATGAAACAATTTGATATTGAGCAACAAAAAAAAATAACGAAAATGAGTGTAAAGTAAATTAATCATACTTTTTTATATCATGAGGTTATCTTCAATTTGACCCCATTAATATTATATCTTCTAGCTATATTTTTTTTCATGTGAACATTTGTTTTTCTGAAAATCAACAGTGATATCTTTTATATGTATGAAAAATAATTCAAGTACCCATTTTTTTCATCTGAAAAAAAGGTTCAATGATGAAAATCCTAAATATATTAGAACAAATATGGAATTTGACAAATTTGAGTTTCAGATTGAGAATTTGGTTTTTTTTTCTCACTTTATAGTTTTTCGGAAGTCTCTTCATTGTTTCCCGGCGTAATCCAGATTTTTGAACAATTCAAATTAGCACTTTTCAAAAATGAGTAAAACCGACAAAGATTTTAGATTTAATATCAATCCTATTTTCAAATTTTAACGTTGTGTGTTGACAAAATTTGGTCATAATTTTGACAAAGTACGAATACAGATCAACAAACCCTATTGGAAACTAAAGCTCACACTACCGATATTAGCACCCCAAAATATGAACTCACAATTTTTTTCTCACATATCCGAGTTTCAGTTGTTTAAATTTAAGTTTTAAAAATACCCACTCAAGTAAAAAAAAACAACCATAGCCACGTATCAAAACAATAAATATTATCACTTTTTTCTCGTTTTCCCCTCTAGGTTTTTATACGAATTTCACGTTTTTAAAAGCGAATAAATATTCATATTTTTGAAATGTGGTTAGTAGGTATTTCATACAAAAATTAAAACAAGTCTTTCTGAAAATGTTGTGATTTTATATTCAGGGATGTATTAGCTTCAATTTCGAACAGGTTCTGTTGCTATTCATTGATATCGACTGTTCGCTCAGATTGGGGTGTTGCTTTGATGGAAATTACTGCCAATGTACATTAGGAGCTTACTTTTCATTTAAAAAATCATTTTTTACCCTGAATTATCATTTTCGCAACAAAAAAGTGTGAACTAATTTCTATGATTTTTTTTGTGATTCCAAGACAAGAGAATATGCAGAAAAACCATTTATTCATTTATCTACAGCAGGTAGTCACTTTCAAGACGATTTGTTCCTCATCTTCACCGGTAGCACCATTTTTCATCAAAGTATGGTTTCCAAATTGGTATTGATCAACATGAGCCTGAAAAACGAAAGTTTTCCGACAATAAGCAAACAGTTTAATACCTGATACTCTTCAATTTTTTCGAACGTTGGTGGACAATCTCCTACCGCCAAAATACAGTATCCCTTGTCATCAACAATCGATCCAGGCAATCCGGGAAATCCAACCTCTCCTCGATCGCCTTGTGGTCCTGGACGCCCATCGTACCCACTTCTTCCGTCAGGACCAGGTAGGCCAGGTGGTCCAGGTGGTCCGATTGGTCCAACATCTCCTTGGCGACCTGGATCTCCTCGGAGACCATCAGGTCCTAGCGATCCAGGCATACCTGGTATTCCATCACTTCCACGTTCACCTTTCACTCCAGGGTAACCAGGCATACCTGTGACTTTGAAAATTATCAGAGTTTTCTAATATTCATAGGTTTTAACTGGATCACAAGGTCTATAAGAATACTCACCGTCTTCACCTTTTGGACCGGGGAGTCCAGGCTCTCCAGGCTCTCCAGGGTTGCCAGTCTCTCCAGAAGTACCTGAAAATTTAGTAGACATTTGATAATTATTCAATGAGACATACCTTTTTCACCATACACTCTAGTCTCCCCTTTCTTTCCACGCATATCACTTGAGGATCCATTTACTATTGGATCTAGTAGCTGATCCATTCGAGCAGAGAGAACTTCGATGTTCTGAAAAAAATGGTCCGTTTTTTTCTAACCCTAACTGAACATCAAAAACTCACCTGGAGAATGAATGCAATATCTGCTTCGTGTTTATAGACTTCCGTTTCAAGACCAACAAATTTATCCGGGGCTCCATAAATTGAAGGAAATATGCAAAATATGACGAATAAAAAAATCATTAACTTCTGAAATATGTCACAAAATTATGTAACACTTTCAGAGGTGAAATGAAACAATTTGATATTGAGCAACAAGAAAAAATAACGAAAATGAGTGTAAAGTAAATTAATCATACTTTTTTATATCATGAGGTTATCTTCAATTTGACCCCATTAATATTAAATCTTTTAGCCATATGATATTTTTTGTTCATGTAAACATTTGTTTTTTTGTGGAGAAGGAAAGCCTAAACAAAATAAATTAGTAGGGACCTGGAAGATTGTATTTGATATAATGAAACAAAAAAAAGTTTCAAATTTAATCTATGTAAATCACTTTTGTACTTTAAAGGAAGTCTTTTTCTTTAAATTTTAATCTTCAAAATGAAAAAATAAATTTTTTCAAAAGTTAATAAAAATACTTTCACGTGAAATAATATGCTGCGTGTTGACACGGCATACACTTTGACGCAGAATTACGACAAAACGGAATTAAACGCGGCAAAAAATAATTAAATTCCGATTTCAAAAATAATATTTTTTCTTTCTATTCCGAAATATTTTGTCGAAAATTAAATTTTCATTTTTTTAGAATTGGAAGAGTGGGTATTCAAAATATAGGGTCTTTTGAAGGGATTGATTTCCTTTAATAAATCAGGTTATTTCTGTATACAACCCCCTAGTTATTGTTAATCTTAAAATCAACAATATTTCCAGATTAAACATATATCTACATAGGAACTACGTTTTAGATAATGATTTACTAGATTCCTGTGAGAACCTCCTAGAACTGATTTTCTATGATAACTAATATATATATATATATTTATTTATTCAGGGGAACCGCTTAAAAAAAACACATAAATAAACCAAAGGAGTAGATAAATAAATATGACACAAGAGAAATTGGAAAAAAAAATAAGGGTATGGGTTCATCCTAAATTTTTAGAAGACACTAGTCCCGCAAGAGACTAAGCCAGTTGAAGGAATTGATTGGAATAGTAAGATTGAAAAGAAAGACGACAAGGATCCTAATAATAGTTGTTAGGGCAGCGCTAGAAGCGTAGTATTTACTCCACTAATGAGATTTCTGAATGAGTCAACGTTTGAACTTTCAGGGATTAGATGAGAAATTTTGTTCCAATAGGGTAAAATGTGATCATAGAAAGTATCAGAATTTTTTAAATTACCACTCAATCTGTAAGGGTGGCGTTTTGATTTTGATAATCGAACGAATTTGAAAATATCCGGCTGATGAGAGAGATTATGAAGGCTTTTGAACATATGTAGTAAGTCAGAGCGGATTCTACGTATTTTCATTTTTGACATGCTCATTTGAGTAAGGCGATCATCGAAAGACGCAAACTTAATATTTCAACGGTGAAATACAGTTCTAGAATAATTTCGTAAAGGTTTTTCCAGGATATTAATTTGTTTCGAATCCAAAAAGGGGTTGAATACTTCTGAGCAGTACTCTAAAAGTGGTATGACATACATTTTGAAAAGCAGAACATAATGATTTAGGGAAGTGAACTGAAAGGATTTTAGAATTTGATTTGCACGAAGGCTAGCCAGGTTAGATATATATAATGGATATTGTAACTAGACTTCATTTCAAAAAAACCTACAGTGAATAGAGAATCAAAAATAATTTATCAAAAGGATCTATGTTATATTTTAAAGTTACGTGCGTGAAGACGCTTATGGTGAAGTGATGTCTGGAGGACTGTGAGGACAGAGCCGGCAAGACGAGTTGAATGGTGTTGCTGAAATGTTTACATAAATTGCATATTTTTGCGTTAAACATGATTTTCGAAGTACAATTCGCGAAAATTGGTATCACTGTTAGAAATTACGGATAACCCACCTTGACAAACTGGGGCACTATAAAAACAAGTATCATTTTCATGCTCCAAATTCCTCTTCTTTCCCAAGTGTTGCGTCAACACAGAATACAGCGAAGGGAGTTTCAGAAAAGCAAAGTCTTCATTCTCTTCAGGGCATAGCTCTAACATTCGGCGGAGAAGATCTCGATCTGCCTGAAATCACGTTTTCTATTGTTTTCGTTTGATGATAATTATTTATTAACTCACCTCATTCATCATTATGGTTTGCTGAATATTGGTTGAATTGAAAACTACCTGAAAATAGAAAAAAAATTATGAGATTTAGTATGATTTTTGGGAAAACGACAATAAATATCAAGGTATACATAAACATGAAGAATTAGTGAAGTTTTTTTAATGATTCTGATGATGATTCATATGAAAAAATATTAGAATCAGAGCTGTACCGAAAAAACAATGTCGAAAAATAACAAACCGAGAATTTTCATACAAACAATTCGAAAATAACTCTAACTTGACATTTTTCAGATTTAAAAACACAACATGTTACATAACTTGATAGGTAACAACCATAGAATTCCTTTTTTGAAATGAGAAGTCTTCACATGACTGAATTGGAAGATAATAGGCTGGACGAAACATGTACATTTGCAAAAAAAAAAAAAAATGCGGGAAAATACAAACCACACACACTAATCAATTGTGAGTAGGGAATTGACTCGCCTTTGGGAAGGTTTTGGTTGTGCGGAGTGTCGTTTCATATAATATTCAAATGAAATCTTTCTTTAAATTGTGACGTTCAAAATGAGAAACACGAAAAAATAAGTCTTGTATAAAATAAATAAAAACAGTTTTACGTGGAATAATATTTAACGTGCTGACTTTGCATAAACTCCCACGCACAATTACTACAAAAATGGACTAACCGCGGCAAAAAATAATTTAATTTCGAATTAAAAAATAATATTTTCCCGTGAATGAAATGTTCATGTTTTGAGAATTGGAAGTGGGTATTTAGGTGATGAACTTCAGTTTAACAAAAATGAATTGATTTCCTTTAACAGAAAAGAAATACATATAAGAAAACTGAATAATTTGAGATTTATTTATTAGAGCTTACTACAGCTGGAAGGTTTTGCATTGTTGCCATGGGATTTTAATCAGTACATAAAAATTGAAAACAAAAGAAAAACAACATATACAAGGTTACAATTAAATATGGACACACATTCAAAATGTACTAACTAATGAGAAAGGAGTGGCAATCTTTTCATAATATTTTTTCTGAATGGCCAGAAGAACTCTTTGAACGATCTCAACATCGGATGCAAGATAGCTATAATTTTTGTTTTTTTCTTTTGTGATTTCGTAGCTGAAATCAAAAAATAATTTCAGATTTAGAATTTAAAATTAGATGTGTGACACCAAACTTTACGAAAATTCAGCATAAATCATTTTGGTTGTAATTATTGGCTCTGCGAATAATGATCAACTTTTTCGAAAAAGGGTCTTGTGTGGGCTCCAATTTTTTCAAATACCATAACTTTTTTTTTTAATTGACGAATATTCATTCAAACTTGTTTTTCATGTTTTTAGATAGATCTGCTTCTGACCCATGCGGGGAAATTCGTACTTTCTGTTAAAAAAAATCTTTCCCCCATTCATATTGTTTTCTCTCCTCAAAATAATCTTTCTATAAAAATTAAACTGTTTTCTCTCGAAAAGTGTAACATGGATGTTTTTTCTCTCTCAAAAGTTTATTGTTTTCATTCTGTTTATTCTAGAATTTTGTAAAACGCCGCCATGATACCAATTTTCTCTACGTCTCCTATTATTATGATTCACTCCCATGACTCATCCTATATCGATTTTGGCTCTCATGACTCATTCCGATGGGTCTTCGATTTCTGCAAGGTCTCATATTTCGCAATTAAAAAAACTATATTCTAGAACGTTTTTTCCAGATCAATTATTTCTCTGCGTCTCGTACTCTCTCGGGTCCCGCCCCCTGACTCATCGTCAGGCGTGGATGTGTTTCCAGACATTCATTCTTTATTTTCATTCATTTGTAGAGATCGGTCGAAACATTCGGTGATATTTATATATATTTAAATACTCGTTTTGGCTTGCCTTTTCTGACCTTAGGTTGGCTCAAAGAAAATCTAAACACCATTTTCTAATCTTTTGTCTTTCGCGATTCTAACATTGACTTCTGCTCCTGACCCATGCGAGAACATTCGTCTTTTCTGTAAAAAAAAATGTTTGCCCCCATTCATATTATTTTCTTTTCTTAAAATGTTCCTTCCCTAAAAATTAAACTGTTTTCTCTCGAAAAGTGTAATATGGATGTTTTTTCTCTCTCAAAAGTTTAGTGTTTTCATTTTGTTTATTCTAGAATTTTGTAAAACGCCGCCATGATACCAATTTTCTCTACGTCTCCTATTATTATGATTCACTCCCATGACTCATCCCGAGAGGTCTTCGATTTCTGTGATTTTTTTTTCTCAAATTAAGCGGTACAGAGAGAAAAGATAACACTTTCTCTGCGTCTCCTACTATATCGATTTTGGCTCCCATGACTCATTCCGAAAGGTCTTCGATTTCTGTAATTTTTTCCTCGGGTGAGGGATGCAGAGACAAACGAGAATGTTTCTCTGTGTCTCCTGCACTTTCGTTCTCTACCTCTGAGTCATCCGAAACGATCCTTATTCCCTCATTCCTTATTATTCTTTTATTTTATATCTTGCCTTCGTTTTCTCTCTATGCTTTCAATCGATTTTGTATTTTACAGATCACCTCAACATGCACACAGTGTATAGACCACTGTAATATTGATTTTATTGACTTCAAATGATGGATGGATTCGATGGAAGGGTTCCAGTTCTGACAATCTCGGAAGAACTTGACCCGAAGCCTATTCATCTCAACGTGCGCCAACGGGTGACAAAGTCAGGTGAGTCGGATGATTTTCAGTCAGAAATATTTTCGAAAACTTTCTCTACAATTTCAGTTCACCTCACAGATGCCGGAGCTTCTCCAAATACGTTCTGGACCAGACCTATTGGACATCACCGCTGGATTTCGTTGTGTTTTTGGAGAGAATGAGGGGATGCAAAGGAGCTCTTGGCCAGTGGTGTGATCTTCACCAATAATAAGTAGATCGATAAGTGGAAGAAAATAATGTTCAAAGGTTTTGGTATTTTTTAGATTACCTCAACATGCACACAGTGTCTAGACCACTGTACTCTCGACTTCATTGACATCAATCAATGGATGGATTGGCTGGAAGGATTCCAGTTCTGACAAGTTCTGAAGAATTCTATCAAAATCCTCCACCTTTCTTTCCATGCGTCAATCAACATTCAAAAAACTCACCTAATTGTACAAAAATACGGGTGAGTTGGTTTCTGATGATTTTCAATCAGAAATGTTTTCAAAAACATCTATCTTATTTTCTGTTCTCTAATATAAGGGCACTCGGGACAGTTCTAATTTGAGAATTTGAAAAATAATTATTCATTTTTTTATGTGTTGATTTTGTTACTAAAGCCCATTAAAGTGTTAATTCATTCAGTATATCATCAAAAATGGAAAAGAAACCTCTAGAAATAGAATTTCCCTAAAATACGAGTACTAGAAAAAATGGGTTGAAAAATAGAAGGGCATGCGCTTATATTAGAGAAATTACGGTACCTTCAAACACGAGTGATCGCTGAAATATAAGAGTTCTTATCAAGATTTGAACATTTATTATGCAATAAGTTTGACACAGTAAAAAGTTTCAGATCACCCTGTTGATTTTTCAACTTCTTTGCCATCAACTACACATGAAAATAATTGCCTACGGGTGCGATTTTTTATGAAAGTGAGTTTTCACTCATTTATAGACATAACTTTTCACTGCTGAATTACTTTACAGATATCTTCACTTTCTACTCAACTTCATGTTTTTTCGAATCGACTCATCTTCTCGAAACCGAAGAATTGTTTCTTGGCAAATGATATGATATTCATCAAAAAAAAAGTGAGTCAATGGGAGGGAGGGGTGGTAAAAATAATGGCTAGTTAATCTTAAATCAATGAGTACCTCTAGTGTAGTCTGGAAGGTCATGAGGTTTTTGATCAGAAATTTAAAATTCGAAAAAATTTATTTACAAAATTTTTGCTAGTTTGTTTGTTTTCCAAACTTTTCTAATTTCCACCTAAAATAATACGATGAAACTGAAGTTTTTTAAAATAATTATTGTCGAAACTTAAGGTGAGGAGTAGCTGAACCTTCCTTATGAGATTTTTTCGAATATTGAGGTGGGATAAAAGGAACCCCAAAGGAGATTGTTTTAAAAAAAGAGCAGATTTTTAGTTATAATTTTTTATATTTTTGATTTTTGACTTTAAACATATTTTTCTAGATTACTAGAATTTTCGGCGAAAAATCCTTCGAAGGGTATACCCCAAAAAAAGTGCTCTTTCTTTTCAGAGAAACTTGCCAACTCCCCGTACCCCACCTTTAAGGCATTTTAATACAATCATAAAATGTTTCTAGTTCGCTCATTTATCTATGTGTACCTTTTCTTTTTCATTTTTCTAAAAATGGAACTAGTTTTTTTCAGATAATTCTCAAAATTCACACTGTGTTTAGACCACAGTACTTTCAAACTTAATCAACTTTAACAATGGATGGGTTAGCTCTCCAAGAATAGAATAGGATCTCTTCTAATCAATACCCACACGCCAATCAACATTCAGACAAAATTCGAAACACCTACTGGGATGTAAAAGTGGGGTGAGTGATGATTTTCAATCAGAAATCTTCTCAAAAACATTTTTTTTATGTTTTCAGGGCGATTCCCATAATTCAATCGACTCACCTGCTTGAAAAAATGAGAAGAATTCAATTCCAATGTATCGCTTCAGAACAGGTTTATAAAAAGTGAGTTCGTAAGACGGAGGGGGGGGGGCTTCTTCTCTTAGCTTCTTTGAGTTGCTCTGTACTTTTTCAAAGGCACTTTGAAAAAAGTTTAACAACCAACCAAGAAAATGTATGATTAATGTGATCAGAAGTTCTTGAAGAACCTCGAAATATTTCACGTGGCATACAAAAACCTTCCTCTACCATACTCTTGTTTTCAGATAAATATCAACAATGCACACGGTATATAAACTACCGTAATCATCACTTCAACAACTCAAAACAACACCTACTCTGTCATCCGACGACTGTTCAATCACTTTGCCATCCAGTATACATAAAAATCGTTGCCTACGGGTGCGACATACACGAAACGTGGAATTCTTGAGATGTTTTTAATGAAAGTAAGTTTTTATTTGTTTTCACAAATATAACTTTTCAATGATGAAATAACTTACAGGTATCTAAACTTGGACTTCTTTGCGTATGCGTTTCAATGATGTCGTGCTGCATACCATGGAGTGAGTTTTTGAATGTCTACAATCTTTGTTTTTATTGATGAGCCTTATTTCAGATCCCAATCATTTCCGACTTTTTCGTTATCATCAGCACGCACACCTTCTCAGTATTGGAATCCTTCTCACATCTAATATCAACAATTTTAACTGATGCTCTCTGAGAAATTCATTACACCTGAAGAAGTTGAGGAAAAAGGTTAGTTTATTTTCTTTTGAATCAGAATTTAAAATAATAATTTTTCTTATATTCAGTTCGATTCACACAATCAAATCGACTCATCTGCTCGAAACAATCGGATTCTTCTAATTACATTGAACAAAGTAAGTTCGTAGTTATATTTTTTCTCTCAAAGATATTCTTATTTTCAGATAAACATCAACAATGCACACGGTATATAAACTACCATAATCTACACTCTAATGACTGAAAAAAAAATTTAATATAAATCTATCTCGACCCACAAAGGTTAGTTCGTAGTTTATGTGAGTCAAGTAGTTACTAAAAAATATGATTAATCATTAAATAATGAATAGATATGAATACCGTATTTTCTCTGACATAAGGGCATGCCCTCGTATTTTTCAATCCATATGTTCTAGTACCCTCGTAATAAAAGAAAATTCTTTTCTAGAAGTTAGTAAACACCATTATCATTCTTGATAAATAAGATAAGTCAGCAAGAAATATGAAAAAGTATTCCAACTGTTAATCACAGTTTAACATATTAGGCTAGTTCAATAGATTTTGTTTTCGCCTTTCTCTTCTTAAAAATTGTAAATAATTTCAGATACCTTTGCTATACTAGACATGAAAGTAGTTGCCTGCGGGTGCACTGTAGCAGCTGCACCTAACTTGACATTTGTGAGATATTTAGAATGAAAGTGAGTTTTCGTTTCTTTCATATACAGATACAATTTTTCACGGATAATTTACTTTTCAGGATCTCAACTTGGTCGTCCTCAAACAAGTAACAATGAAAGGATTTCTAGATGTATTGCTCATGATCGAATTAAAAAAGTGAGTTCGTAATACATACTGAGGGGGGACATAAAAAATGACATCGTAATAAATCTGGATAACCTTTTTGTATCAAAAAAGAATTTCGAAGGCATAGTAAGCTAGGTTGGGAAAGCGGGCAACTGCTATGTTTATTCTAAATGAAAGATAATTTTTGACATAGTAAAACTCTCAAGTGATTATATTTATAAAACGTTGGATAATAGGAAAATCTAGTATTCGAGGAAAAAAGTCTATATAAAACTTCATTGTGTACTTTGAAAACTAGGATTTTTCAATTATACATAAAATTATAAGAATCATTTTTTTAGAACCTAGAAAAAAAAGTTCTTTTAGCATACACCGAGAGTTTCATTTAGAACCAGGAAATTTTCCTTATATATAGAACGTGATATTTTTTCATGTTTTGGACGAAGTTTGACTTTTTCGAAGAATTCATGACTTGATTTACACTTTGAATTCTTGTTTTATACACACTTTCCACTGATGAGTTATTTTTCAGGTATCTCAACATTGACTTCCTTGGGTTCAACGACGTCGTGCCTCATACTTTAGAGTGAGTCTTTGATTGTCTGCAGTCTTTGTTTTTATTGATGAGTTCTGTTTCAGATTCCAATCTTGGCCGACTTATACCCAGCACATGCCTCAAATCATTCACAGAGTCCAGTACAAAAAAAAATGTATTGAAGTAAATTTTTCTATAATCGATTTTCGCTCAAGTCTCTCTCTCTCTCTCTCTCTCTCTCTCTCTTGCTCTCTTGCTCTCTCTCTCTCTCTCTCTTGCTCTCTTGCTCTCTTGCTCTCTTGCTCTTCCTGTACTTTTTGTTGTGCCGCATTTTCAAAGAAAAAAGGTGGAAGCAGTGGCTCATCGATACAAAAAAGCAATTAGTAGCGGATTACAAAAATTATATTCGGCATCACCTGGCAGTGTGTCTGTCGCTAGAACAAAAAAGTGTAAGCAATACCTGACCATATTGGAGGCTAATTAGGGGATTAGATCATTTGAACGATAGAGAACCATTTGTATTTGTGCCCGTTAGTTGCTTATTTTGCTACCTACACTCAAAAAAAGCTTCTTTTTTTAAATCAGTTTACATTTTGCTCTCTCTGTATCCTCTGAATTTTGGGCTTGAATCTAATTCTTGGAATTACTTGACAAATAAACAGATGACTTGCTTTTGAAGGTGCTTTTGCACATATCCAAGTTTTAGGGGATTAGGAAATAGGAGGCCCCTTGATGAAATTAGGGTTTTAGTGAAACGTGAGAATTAAGCGTTGCCGCATTTTCAAAGAAAAAATGTAAGAGCAATAGATTGTCGAAACAAAAACAATTATTAACGGATTAGACGGCATCATCTGTCAGTGTGCCAGGTTAACGGTGCAAACCATATTGGAAGATAATTAGGGGATCAGCTAGCTCCGCCTTCTTCCGTGCCAGTTAGTTAGTTTGTTTGTGTATATTGCTACCTGCACTTAAAATACTGTGGCTCCTTTTATCTGTATTTTCTGTGTTTTGAGTTCGGTTTCACTATGTCAACTCTTTTTTTAAATTTTTTTTCTGGAACCCTTTCACATTGTGAACTTTGCTTTTTTATTGTTTTTTAATACTCTTCATGATCCGTATATCATTTAAAAAAATGTCTTCTTTTTTGAAATTCTGTTTTGTAACAAAAACAACCATTTTTTTAGTCTGTTTTGGAGTATTCATACCTTCTAGAGACCTCTATGAACATAGTGAATAGTGCTATTTTGCTCCACTCTAAACAGGCAACAGTTTCAGGTTTAATATAATGCTATAGGTTCTGGTTTGCCCAACCATTTCTACATTGCTCGCTACGTTTTTATTAGGAAAATTTATCCCGTTTTTCTGAGTCTTGTACAGTGAGCCTATAGTTGTAGACATGACTGAACGTAGTTTTCCAAGCTTATGAGAAGAAAACTGATTAAAATTATAGATTCATAGTGACATCATAAGTTGAGCCTTAAATTAGTTGATGACGAATAGTGTAGACACCTACAGAGAAAATTCCCTTTTGTATGACGTCAAACAGAATGAACACAGAGACCAAGAACACAAAAAATGTTCTCAAAATTACAAATTTATTGAATGTTTAATGAATAGCTACAAAAATATATGGGAAACAGGGAGACATAGGAAGTAGTATAATTTCTAGAGTAAATTCTACAAAAAATGATGACTAATTTTAGATCAAACGTAGCGGTAATAAAAAAAAGAGGATTGGGCTGGCTAATTAAGAGGGTAGATAATTACAATGAAGTAGTAAATTTTGGTAATACTCAACTTTGATGAAAAATTAGTAAATTTCTAAAGATGAAAATTGGATGAATTCTACTATTGATCCGGGTGGGTAATTCTAGTTGAGAATATAAAAATGAAAAACTCAGTGGTGGTTATTGAAAATGTACTCGAAAATTAGTCTATTAATTGTGGTTTAATGGGGTAGTATGTTTCAAAAATGATAAGAAAAGTCTGGCTAATTCAAAGAGGAGAAAAAATAACAAAAGTAGGTAAGATGAGGATTTTAAAAAAGGATCCAAATTTTGATAGGACTTGAACAGAATGAGAAATGAGTGAATTTTCAAATAGTGGATGAATTCTACTCATTGTTCGGGTAGGTAAGGGTGGTTGAAATTCTGAGAATAAAAAAAGCTAGTGAGGTATTGATTGGGGTACTTAAGAGTAGATTCGCTTAGTAAAAGATACATTTTACTACTGGTCCAAGTGGGTAATATTAGTTGAAGATAAAATAATGAGAAAAAGCTAGTGACGTATTGACTGGGTACTCAAGAATAGATCTATGAATTTTTGTTGAATGAGGTAATACTATTGATTGTTTGATGCTGAATTTTTGAAACTTTTCGGAATAAAATGATTCAAATGTTAGTGTGAGGTTTTGATGAGAAACTTCTGATGAAAAAATCAATAAAAATCATTCAGAAACAACGCTTCAAACAAGAAATCTCAACCAATGCCACCTTATTCAACCAAAACTCACTAATCCATCATTGAACAGTTATTTAGCGAAAAAGTTGAAGAACCAATTTAAAACTCTCTGAAGTTTCGATTTGGGTGCTTTGACGGTTCTGGGCGCAATGACACTCTTTGGCACTTCGACGCTTTTAGGCGCTTTGACGATTTGGGGATGTAATCTCCTGAAATGCGAACCATTTGAAAACAATTACATTTTTCTCAGGAAAACCTACTCTTTCTCTGGGGAGTTGAAAAACTCCAATTCAATAAAATCTTCTTCGTCATCGAATTTGTTTCTCACTTTGTTTTGACGCGGACATTCTACCTCGTAGAAAGAAGAAACCGCATTTGGTTTGGTTAGATCACATCTGGCCATCTGAAAGAAAATTGTTTATTTTTCAAAAAAAAAAAAAATAATAATAATAATAATAATCCTTACATCTCCTCTTGTTGGGAGTTGAATAATACCTTCTTTATCGAACCAATAATCACAGCGGACCATGTAGCCTTTTCTGAGAATATAGAAAGTTCTTTCAACCTTCATGTTGAATGAAAATGCCAAAATACTAGCTTCCAAAAGTTGGAAAGAATAGGCGTTTCTCTAATCATCATCAGCCTTTATATACACACGTCTCATAGCTCTCCACCCCTTTTAAGGCGGAACCTATTCAGCCACTATATTCCAGACCAACAGCCGAACTAAAACAGAGATCATAGATATCACACCCTGTTAAAAGGTGAATGAGTGCGAGGGAAGACGTGATATGGAGACGCAGACATGTTCATTAGAGCGAGTATCCCCACGTTCATTTCTACTTTTTGTTGCAAAAAATTTGGAAATGTAACTAATCGGTTCACGTTTTCATTTTTATCGAACAAAGAAGTGAATTTCTTCAGCTTTTTTTTTTTTGAAGATTCACAGAAAAGGTGTCTTTTTTTGGAAATGAAATGTCCAACATCAAAAACGTGAGAATGAATTTGCAAAATATCTGTTCTTTTTGAGACAAGGTAAATTTAAATGCGAAAGAACGTGTTTGCTTCAATAGTACCGTCTGCGCCTCCACTCACGTCCCCCCTCTCACCTATTTCCCATTTTTCCTTGGGCTAACAGGGTGTGGATATAGTTAGATATAAAAATCAGTGATCACATAGATATACCTTTGTTAATGGATGTATATAAAATTAGTATTTACTCTGAGTGTAGAGAAGTCATAAAATTTTTTTTCTCAATGTAATTCGAAGAGCTGTTTTCAAAAGAAAGAGCTCGTTTATCAGGTGCAACCTTCAAGAGATTTTTACCGATAAATATAGTTTTCGAGAAGTATTTGTTTGGAAACATTCCAATTTTCAAAATTTCCAGTTGAAACTATACCTTTAAAGTTTCCAAATGTTTTACTTCGAAACATTTTTCTCGAAAACTGGATTTTTAGGTGAACGATCCCTTCAGTGAATATATATATATATATATATATATTATCTCTTCTTTTTTTGTTGAAAATATTCCAAACACCTTGAGTTCATATCACCTTATTTCGAAAATCCATTTTTTTTCTTGGTTTTTTGGAGCTCTAAATGGGCGGTGCTACGTTACACCAGGCACGGCTATCACAAGTTAGTTTTTAGTCTTTTGAATATCAAAAAAAAGGAAAAAAATGAGACGATGACTAGGTCTGTTGGGATATGGAAAAAAATTCATGAGGAAGTTTTTTTTTGAAGCTGTGATATTGAAAGATAGGCACAAGGGTGTGTGTTAATTTTGAAAAAAATAGAGGGCAGACTAGGATGAAAAAATTTCAAAAGTTTCTATAATTGGTTCACGGTCTATTTAGAACTTTTGAATGAATTGAAATGGAGAATGTCGTCCAAGGTACCAAATCAATCCAAATAGGAACAATCCTGTTTCATTCTAAAACTGTTTCATTCTAAACTGGCGATTTTGATTGGTTCTAAACTAGTACATTAATGAAAATTCTGTAAACAGTTCGTTTGGTATTTTTCCGGTTGAAAAAAGTTTATAATACCTATTTTCATTTTTGAACCGCTAATTCTGGTGAAAAAACATGTAGATATTGAATTGATTAGAGTGAGAATTTGAACTATCGGCTTGAACCTCACTTCGAAATTGATTCATTTTTCATTTTGAAGAAAACAAAGGGCAGACTATGACAACAGATTTTCAAAATTTGCTGTGATTAGTCCACGATTTGATTTTCCAGTAAATTGAAATGGAGAAAGCTATTCGAAGAGGCCATGAAATATAAGTACAGTTTTCAAAAACTTCTTAAAAAAAACTCAAAAAGTGTTAAAAAGCAACATTTGACTGGAGATCTGTAAATTAATTCAGAAAGATATGAGGATCTTTAAATGATGTAGTGGTTTCTAAATGTGGTATACTCCTGAAAAAATTTAACTTTAGTTCGACTTACGATAATGAAAACTCTGAGAACCAATGCACAGTTCATTTAAACTTTTCTGAAAAACTTCTATTTCAACAAACCTATTGATCAGACTTCAATGTTAATCATAGTTCTTATTAATTTTCACCATCTGTTTCAGCCAAAGCAATTATGATACAGAAACTGTTCGGATCTTTATTTCATTTGGAATCCCTTTTTATTATTTTTGAACCACCATAACTTTTGAAAAGAAATGTGTAAATCTCAACATTATTTTGGGGCTCCTATATTATTCTAGAACCCTTGTGTTATCCTAGGACCAGTATCTTGTTCTAGTCCCCTATGTCATCCTGAGATCCCTATATTATTTTTGGCCGCTCATCCTGGGACCCTGTACAATGAAAATATTCCTGTCAACTAATTTTCCACATTTCATGAGTTTTTTGAGCCATTTTGATGAAATTTTGAGAATCATATGAAGAATCATAGCCGAAAATATGAATAACACTTTGAACCTCACTTCCAAAGTTCATAATTTCAGAGCTAGCCTGGCTACAATAATTCTATAATTATGTTCATTTTTTGATCACCCTTTTGACATCTCCTTTCAACTACTTCCTAGTCAAACATATCCCGGAAGACTTTGAATTCCTATCACATTATATTATTATTTCGAAAATAATTTTTCTTTGGTTTATTGGAATATTGCATGGGCGGTGCTACCACAAGTTAGTTTTTAGTCTTTTGAATACCAAAAAAAAAACAGAAAAAAATGAGGCGATGACTAGGTCTGTTGGGATATGAAAAAATATTTTTTTTGCATGAGGAAGTTTTATGAAAATTACGGTATAATTTTTGTCCATGAGATAGGAAACAAAATTGGGGGAAAATAATGATGTTGGGTTTGAATTTTGCAGAAACAGGGAACTAGAGAAAAATTTGAAGGATAGAAAAAACCACAAAATTGTACATGATTCAGTAAAGAAAAAATTCAGAACGATTAAATCTACTTTTTCAGGTTTTTCCTGAGCTTAGTAGATACTAGTTTTGTAACAAAGTAATCTTGAAAATTGCCTTAGGATCCATGCATTTTTTTTAAAGTTTTTGGTCCGTCAATTTCTATCAGTACAATATAGTACTTGTATGCATCACGTTGTTAAATAAAAATTGAACTGATTTGATCAAGTTTGACATTCTGAAAATCTTTCAAGAGTAAAGTCTCACGAAATTTGTAGTTTAAAGAAATGTTCCTTTTTAATTCATGATCAGAAAAAAACGAATTGGGCCTGGTCCGATGAAAAACGGACCAAAAGTGGATGTCCTTGAAACAGACGAGACGATTTTAAAAGAAAAAACGGATCCGGTTCAATTTTTAGAGTTTTTCTTAGTTGGACCTGAAAATCGGACAAATTTTGTGGAACGGGCAGACAAAATATAAACTTCCGATTATGAAAGTGAATTACGTCGAAACGGGCTTTGATTTCTTAGAACTGTAAAATTGATCCAAAAATAAGATGGGCCCGTTTCAGAAACGACCTAGTCCAATTGGATAGACTTTTTTTTAAAGTTTGGAATTGAACCAAAACTCCAATGACGTATAATCTCCAATCTGCTTCCTTTGTACTGACATTTTTGTTTTAACAATAGCTTCCCATTACAGTTATACTTTTTGCAAAGATCAATCAATACTTCCAGATGCCAGGAGTTCTTTCAAAGTACAAGAAACCTCAAGTCATAAGCAGGCGCTTTGAGAAAGTTTTCGCCGTGATGCGAAAAAAACAAGAATCTGAAAACCAGGTAAGTCACTTGTGTTAGCACGAAAGTAATCATTTATGTTCTAGTATACAAAGAAATTCACAACAAAAATTGATTTTTCGATATTCATCTTTCTATTAAGAAACCTCATTTTATCACATATAAGGGTCCTGATTTTGACCCGAGTACCTTGATAATAATCCAACTTGTTTTTTAGGCATCTGTCCCAACAGTCCCACAAACATTGCCGCTCCAGGCGAAGAATGAGACACGTGGAACGCCACATACAACAACACACTAAATTTATTCTCCATTCTTTCTAATTTATTCACAACAAATCTTGCCTCTCAATTTCATCGGACTACCATGAATTTTATTGTAAACATGAATTACTCCAAAGTATATAACCTCATAATAAATTATTGATTTGTACATTTTTGAAGAAAGTGCTTTGAAAAATCTGGGGTTTTTACCCGTTCCTCTATCTACTTTGTCATGCCGCGTTTTCAAATAAAAAAGATGAACGCAATAGCTTGTCGATACCAAAAAACAATTACCGTGAGAAAGGTATCATCTGTCAGTTTGCTAATGAAACAGTGTAAGCGATAGGTCACAATATTGAAGGGTAATTATGGGATTAAATCGAGCAAGATCCATGCTTAGTTGTTTGCTACATTTTTATATTAAAAATGTGTGTGTGTTTTTTTATTCTTTGGGTTTTGTCCTCGAAAACGCTCAAATTTCCTTTGCTGAAAATATTTTGGCTTCATATTTTGGGATTCTTATACTGGCAGTTTTGACATCATTTTCCATTTTGTCGATTTTTAAAAACTAGACTTTAACCTCTGCAAAATTTCGTCAAATATTAATTTTATATAACTTTTTCATTTCAGCTGTCGAAACCGTATGAAATATTTGCATTCTCATAAATAATTTTTTTTCAATTGTCTATTTTTGAATATTCATCCTTTCTCATATCAACTTCATCTGGCTGCCCAAATGTCCAGCCTGGTTGAAACTACATTTTTCAACTTACCCAAGAGAATTTGAGTACATAACATAATACAGTACGTTTGTCACTCTTTTCATTTTTCTCCAAACTCTCTTCTTCAATTCATACAGTTTGCTTTAGGGCCTACTACAGTGTAGGCAGATTATTCTAGATTTTTTCAATGAGGTATACGGTAATTGGAGACGTGCAGATGGATGAAAAACAGCGACGTATCCTAGGAGACCAACAAAGCTACTTTTTCTCCTAAATTTTGCGCATTCGCTGACAGCTCTTCTGTTTCTCTCTTGTCTCTGATCTCTCCATTTTTCAGACATTCGTTTTGGGAGCCATGAACTTTTTAATCATCCTGAGATTATCTCATGAAGTTCTCATGGGTTATCAGACTCGTAGAAAATGATTATGTATGTTTGGCCAAATATTTATGTTTAGAAAAAAGTGTATTAGAAAGAGAAGATACAAAAAAATAAGAATGGGAGATTTTGTAAGAATTGGGATATATTATTCAAAAAGAGGACCGAAATAGAAGGAAATTCAAAGAATGTTATGTAGAAGTAGTTTGATTGGTAATAAATTTTAGAACTGGAAAAGCCTTTGAAATAGTAGAATTAATATATTGGTTCGGGTCACAAGATCCCTCTTAAAACAAGAAAGGTACCCTAGACAATTCTTGGCTAGCCCAATAGCTTCTTCTCTCGTTTCTCCCGTCAATGAAGACGTCACAAGACGAAAAAAGAGCACATTTTTTGTAGTGGCACTACAATAGACTAGTCAACAGTTGTTTTTGTTTTTGACTTGATGTTGCCAAAAAGAGTCTAGGATAAGAGTAAAAAAATAGAGGATATGTGGATAAGAAATCAATAATACAGATTAGGTGGGACCTCAAGTATTACTATTTTGGCACATAGCCAAATACAAGAAGTACAAAAACGATTTTTCGGAAATAGCAGGATTTAAGCTTTAAAAAAATGAGTGTGAAAACGTCACAAGACCAAGAAAAAGAGCACATTTTTTCGTAGTGGCACTACAATAGACTAGTCAAAAATTGTTTTGTTTTTGATTAGATGTTGCCAAATAGAGTCTAGGATGGAACTAGAAAAATAGAGCATTTGTGAGAGAAAATCAATACTACAGACTAGATGGGACCTCAAGTATTACTAAGTTGGCCACTTGCCAAAGAAAAGGAGTATACAAACGATTTTCTAGTATGGATGTTTGGGAGAGTTGAGAATCACATTCGATATGTCTCAGCGGCTCTCAGAAACTCGCTGAAAACAAATGAGTATACTCTCCGTTCAGAGCAAAGATAAAACTTACGAGAGTGAGATATTACTGTCGAAACGTAGGGGGTATGACCCACCATCAAAACTGTCAATTATGAATAGCAAGTCATAATTTTCGTTGGCTCTTAATTGTGGACCTGAAAAACGGATTTTTTTTTGACATAGAAAAATTAATGAAAACTTACGGAGGTTTTCTGGCATGTTGTCTCGTCGCAGAGGGGTAATTCGACAATGGTGGCATGTGACTTTTGTTACCTTTAAAAAATTGCATCAAAAAGTTTATTTTCTGTTTTAACCCACATCATCTCCGTCGATGAGTGAAAATGAGATCGCTCCAGAAGGCTCGATTTCCAACTGAACCTCCATCCAAACTTGGAGATAAAACATTTCAACTGCAAAAATTGAAATGAATTCCAACTTTGAAAGCTCTGAACTCACCTAACATGTTGATTTTTACGGTCGGTATTCGTTTTGCTTTAAGAAAAACAAATGAGCGTTCGAGCAACGCGGAGCTCACCCCGAACTCCGCCCTATTTTTGATAAATTAGAGAAAAAGAAACCAGACACAGAAAGGTAACCTTAGAAGACCCTTTTTCAATGTATTTTTTTATGTCAGGGATTTTTTTTTTCGAAGATATTATAGCATTTTTCTTCAGATGCCCGGATTACTATCCAAGCCAACCAAGCCGTGGGAATTCAAAACAATGAAAAATAGCCAAAAAGGGACGAACACAAACAATGATTCCAACTTTCTAACTCAAAAAGACGAAAGCACATCCAGATTCAAAATATCTGCCATGTCATCAACGACGCGGGTCTCGA
Organism: Caenorhabditis sp. 38 MB-2015; assembly: GCA_900536415.3. Taxonomy (NCBI): domain Eukaryota; kingdom Metazoa; phylum Nematoda; class Chromadorea; order Rhabditida; family Rhabditidae; genus Caenorhabditis; species Caenorhabditis quiockensis. Next base: position 11,970 of record LR549014.1, on the reverse strand, counting down.
GCCACACCACATGCTTCAAAATGATATCTTCCATGTTTGTTAAATTTCTTTTTTTCCAACTGTTCTCTTCACTTTAACTACCCATCCTGTATACCATTTCGCGCTAAACATTATAAATTCTGATAATAAATTTTTTGTTGGTACATTTTTTCAGATTTTTAATCAACCGAGATGTTCGATTTCCTTCTGACAAACACGATTCGATAAAAGTATAACTGAGTGTTTGAGGACCTTATCTAGAACGACTGAGATAGTGTCCTTTTCTAAGTTCTTGGTTCTCCTTCTGGATATTTTGTTAATTTCCTTTTTGTTTCTCGTTTCATGTTTATATGAAAATTTTTTGTTTTATCTATCTGTTAAGTTTTGTTCTGTTTTGTTTCAATAAATTTCTTAGAAGTTTATTGACTTCACACAAAAAAATGTTATCCACGTTTTTCATACCTTTTTTAAAATATTTGCAGATAAATCGTTCACTGGATAGAAAAGTGAATCAACATAGGAATTTTGTAGAGGATTGGAAGATGAGAAATATGGAGAGGTTTTCATTTCAAGATCAGAATGCCTTCTTTGATTATAACTGCTATTCGTTTTATATATCAGCTATCACAATGTGAGCTCAACTAAAGTTTTAATTGTCGTAAAAAATAGTTCAAGGAGATTCTTCTGACCCTGTGCTCATGAAAAACTCCAGAATCTGATCCGTCAAGTGTTCCAGATTTGAGGTTGTTTGGCATTGTGTTATTTGTACTCATTGTTGTTGACTTTTTCAATGTAAGTTTGAAAACATTTCGCAAGTGCTCCAGAAGAGTTCGGATTTGCTAGATGTTGGTTTTCACTCTACATTTTCTATAAAAGAGATAAAAATATAGAGGTAGAGAATGAACTTTTTGAAGTGCAGAAGTTGTACGAGACCGCCAAAACTGCACAAAATGCTGAAAATATACAAGTTGCTGCTTCGAGCTCTTCATGCGATGAACAAGAACCAGTCCCCCGTTTACCAACTTTCAGAGCTCGAAGAACCTAAGAGATCTTAGTTAATTTTTTGTTGATTTATGTATTTCAATGAATTCATGTTGAAAGTCTTCTTGTTAATTCTAAATATTAAAATCGTTATGTATTGATGGAAAAAACATATCTCATATATGAATTCAAATTTTCCGATATAATTTTAAGCTTTGAAATATATTAAAAATATATTAAATTAAAAACCAGGTTTTTAAAAAACTGGATAGGTCATAGAAAAAAGAACAGCATGGAAAAAACAATAGACTTTGTGGTTCTTGATATTTATTCATGTGTACAAGAAAATAAGTATAAAAATGAAAATTAAGTGCTATTAAAGCACTTATTTCAATAAATAAAAAATAATTACAAAGATCCATTGATAAATTAAAATTGAGATATAATGAAAGCATTAAAACACTCGTTGAATTAAAATGAAATAACTTTCAAGAACATAATGGGGAAAAAATGAATAATAATATTATGGCTTCGGGTTTAATTGAGGGGATGTTTGATAATTGATACATTGAAATTAGCATATATATTGGCGAGAAAAGGCACTAAAAGAATGTTAGATTCGAAATGTCATTGAAATTGGATACAAGCAATATGAGATTAACAAATTGGAACATGTGAGAAAAGATAGGAGACAGATTCGCCATTGTGGGTACGGCGAATGGCTTCGGCCAAAATCATACTGATGTCTATGACCTGAAAAGAAGCGGATATTTTTGTGTGAAAAATGAATTTTACAGTACGACAACGCATACATAATCCGTAAGTAACAGTTATAGTTTTTTTGTGTTGAAGGGGGGGGGGGCACCAAAAAATAAGTGGTGTTCAAATTAAAGAGTAGTAAAACCTACATGGGAATTTTCACCGGAAAACCTAGTATTCGAGAAAATAGGATTTTAACAATTTTTTGAACGTATAAAAGCTGCGCCAGAAAAAAATGAGAAGCTGCATCAAAAAATCTCCGACGGGAAAAAAGAAAAAGAAAATAAATTTTGTTGAAAAAAGAAGAGCACCATCGATATGCCCTCCCGATATGCCCATCTGCTCTTATATGGAAGTTCAATTTCAACGATTTTTATTTATCAGGGATGTTTTGATGAATTTTAACTACATACAATTGAAATTTGATGTCAATTCGACCATTTCAAGCCGAGATAGCTGAAATTCTATTTTGAACATTTTAAAGCTGGAACTTATTCATGAATCTTTTTTTTCTTCGACTAGAAGTCATTTTTTGAAAGCAAAAACAAATTGAGATAAAAAAGAATTTGAATAAAAAACCAAACCCAGAGCCTGGGGAGTTTTTCAGAATGATAAAAGGGTGGTTCGCGAACTCCTACTTCCAATTTTCTCTCAAAATTTTGTATAAGTCTCCAAATCGAAAAACAAATTGGAGAAAAAGTTGAAAGTAGGAATTCGCAAATTTCTCTTGTTAGAAAATGCATGGAGTGTTCTTTTATTTCTGCTTGGAAATAGTAATAATTTTTTCTAGAAACTTAAAACCGTTGAAAACTAACTTTCAATTTTGCACATTGCTTCATGTTTTCCTCTTGTGGAATTGTGTTTGTGACAATAACCGCTTCGAACTTCGACGCATTCAAACGAGAAAGAGCTGGACCCGAGAAGTCTCCGTGAACACAAATAGCATACACCTTTTCAGCTCCAGCCTCGACCAGCCTTAAAAAGTATATGAAATTTCCCTGATACTCATAAGTATATGTAGTTTCTTACTTGTCAGCGGCCATGCACACTGTCCCGCAAGTATCCGCCATGTCGTCAACGAGAATCACAACCTTTCCTTCAACAGATCCGACCAATGTCATTTTTTCAACTTCGTTCGCTATTTTTCTTTCCTTGTGAATGAGGGCGAAGTCAACATTCAAACGATCAGCAATTGAGGTTACTCTAAAAAAAACAAATTTTGAAGAGAATGTTTTGGTTTTGTTGAAAGTTCATAATTTATGAGAAAAATTGGAACTCTAGAGATGAGATATTTTGGAATAAACTTAATTCTTCTCCAAAATAAAAAAAATGAACTTGAAAATTATATGGTTCAATTTTTGTAGTTCTAAAACGAATATACATATTGTCTGATAGACATTCTAGAAAAACATAACAAGCGTTCGAAAAATAAGGTTCATTTCCAACATGAGGAAAAATTTGTACCGCCTGTGCTCATTTTTACTGATACTATTCTACGTTGAAGCCCAGATTGGTCATGTCAAATAACGAGTCTCTAAGGAGTCCCTGCAAAATATAGTTCCCGAGTTGATTACCGGAGTCATCCATTTTCTCGTTCAATAATGTATCATGAGTAGCATGATAGAATTGAGATCCAATAAATGAGAGTGGTTGAAAAAAAACAGGTCCTCGTATGAAATGACCCGACCAGGATTTTAATATCATCGTTGAATTTAAGAGTATTATATATTCCAGTATATATGGATAAGATGAAATTGAAAAAAAAAATCGAACACATAGATAAAGATGAAAGAAAATACTTGATCTGAAAATCTCTACAAATCGTGCGAACGTGCTCCAACGAACCCTTCGGAAAACAACATACTTGAAAAAAACTTCGTTAGAGCACTATTGCACGATTTGTAGTCCTTTTTTTTCGTATCCATCTCTGTGTTTTATTATTTTATTATTTCTAATTTCATATCATCCATATCTCTCAGAATATTCAAAGCCAGAAGAATGCTCTTCTTTGGCTTATGATTTTTAGGTTAGATTCATTGAATATCCTTGAATGAGGTTTTTTTTGAGTTGCTCAGTAAAAATGGACCCAGGTGTTTTCACACCATGCCTTTAAGAAAGTAAAATTGTTTTTTTTTTTTGAGTTTAAAACTACAATTTTAGTTCGATTACCGAATTTTTTTCTTATGGTGGACTTTTATCAAAATAAAAGGCAACTCAAAAATTGTTCAAGTACAGCCTTTTGTTATTTAGGTTTTTTTAATCCTCAATTTTTAAGTTTCCCATCAATTTTTGCAAATCAAGAATAAACAAGAATTATTATTATTCCTAGTCATATTGAACCTCATGTCTGTCCCAATTATTTCATAATTAAAAAAATATTACCTTTTTGCACCTCCCGCATCTGGTGACACAATGACCGAAGTTTGCCAGTTTGGAATAGATTCCTTGATGTATTTCAAAATCGCTGGTTCGGCATACAAATTATCCACGGGGATATCAAAAAATCCTTGAATTTGCGATGCATGCAAGTCCATGGTGATAATATGATCAGCTCCCGCAACAGTCAACATGTTGGCGACTAGTTTCGCCGAAATCGGATTACGCGATTTGTCCTTCTTGTCTTGTCTCGCGTAAGGGAAATTTGGAATGACAGCGGCGACACGAGACGATGATGCATACTTGCAGGCATTGATCATGATCAAGAGTTCCATGAGATTATCATTGATTTCTCCCGATCCGGATTGAATGATGAAGACGTCTTCTCCACGAACAGATTCAGCGAGTTCAACGTTTGATTCCTAAAAAATAGAGGTAAGGGTTAAAAGCAAAGAATATTTTTAACCTTATTGCTGAACTTCTTCAAATGGGCTCGTGACATTTCCAACTGAAGACGTTCACAAATACGTTGTGACAAATCGGGATGAGAGGAGCCCGAGAAGATCTTCAAGTTGATAATGATTTCAAAAAGTTATTCTGGCTGTTTGAAATAAAATTTGAAAATCTATTCCTCATATTGATTATATAGAATAGTATAGTCCTCGAATTACACCTCTACTTTTCAAAAATCACTGATTTAGGCCGAGAAGACTATGCTGTTTTGCAAAGCACAAGATGAGCAGAAAATTTTTCTAACACAGAACTCAGAGCCAGGAGTATTGTATTCTTATAAATTTCTGACTAATAGTATGCGTTAGAATTTTTAAAATGGGTAGTATAAAACTTTTAAAGCCTGAAAAAAACCCAAAATTTTTTGCAAATCAGGCTTGGTACAGTTTTAACCGGTTTTTTGTACTACAGAATCAGAATCTTATCCAGAGAATCAAAAGGTGAATTTCAAGCCGGAAAATCTGAAAATTCGGCCTGACAGAGACTACTATTCTAACTGGGCAGTTTTTCAGATTTTTTGAACTTAGTGGGCTTCGGAAGTAATAAAAACTTTATATAGGCTTCAGGTGTATTTAAACAGCTTAGGTTCATAACTTCAGCTCAAGGGCATGAAGTTTGCCCACGTCATAATTTAAAAGTAGTTGAAAAGAAAAAGTTTTTCATCCAAGTTGTCTTGCTTAAAACATCAAAGCGAAAGTTTTTTTTCAAGTTACATGATAGAACTTCAGATTGAGGAATTTCTCTTGAAAATTTTTCTAACTTCTTAAAAGTAAACATACCTTGATGTTAGTCATCTCCAATTATCCAGTTGATGATAAATGTACTGTGTTCTGATTGGACAGAACAGCAAGGTACGTCGACGAGAAGTTGATTGATATGGGCACAAGTTGGGATTTGAGATGTGTCTTCTGTAACAAAAATAATATCAAGAAGCTAATTTTTGTTGGGAGAGAGAAAAATGTGAGAGAACAAGAAGTTTAAACCTTCAAACAAGGTTTTGAAAAAATTCTGGAAAATTCAGTGGAAAATATAGCCAGAAAAAAACCTAATCAAGATCTATGAAATGATGTATCAATATAGAATTTATTAATAAACTTCTATATACACACGAAAAGTGGAAAATTCCCATGCAGGAAAAAATAATAAGGAAAAGACATCAAAAACGACAAATAGAAAATGTGGCTGTCACAAACAAAACATACTTTAGGACACGCCCACTTTTTTAGCTGGCTGTGTTCTAAAATTTTTGTCAGCACACTCAGCGCAAAATGTGCAAACACAAGCAAGTCCGCAGGCGGTTTAAATGACGAACATTTCTCTGTTCACGTTGTTTCTCCCAGGAGAGATCAACGACACTCCGTTCGCCCATACTTTAGCGCTGAAAATTGAAAAGAAGGAAATTATGAACAGATTTTACGTTTCTAGTAAATTAGCTTCCGGTGTTGCTCTAAATTAATCAGGAATGTATGATGCATTTTTTTCGACTAAATTGTTGAAAAGATGTAGGAAATATTGAATTTTAGAACTCATATACTGATGAACCAACTTACTGGAGTGATAATGGAAATTTTAAAATATGAAATTCAATTTTTTGATCAATAATATGAAGATTACTGTATTGACGTCTAATGTTCCCTTTTCACAAAAAGAAAAATGAAAGGCGCATTATTTTCTATCAATGAATGTACAGATGTTGAAAGATATTGTATACTACATACATAAACACATGGAGATTGCGAAATTTTGAACCAGAAAACGTTGAGATTCACAAAAAAGTATATGTTATAGAAATTTTTGCGGTTTTTTACCAGTAAGATTGGCTTCAGAGAAAAAAAGTTTAGGGAAATTCACCAGAAATCTATGAATCATAGCCTTAAAATAACCAGATGCAAAAAAAAACGAGAAAAGTGACGAAAATCAATCAAAAAATTGCGCGAGCAGACGAGCAGAGTCATCAATCGATTGAGGCGCGAAATCGGCGTTTTGGCCAGAATGTTTTGTTGGTGAACGTTTTTCAATGATGATTCATTTATTTTTTCAACACAAAACATTTGAAGAAAATCAAAAATCAAAAAAAAAATTGTCATGGATATTTAAAAACCAATCAATAAAGTTAGAAAGGGTGCTGGATAAAGAAATGGTTGGATTTTTAGAATTTGAATGTGAAAAAAATAAATTTCATAATTACGAAATTCAGAATATTGAGATCTGAAGGATACATTAAAAAAACTGACCGAGAATTGAAAAAAAAGCATACAAATAAGCAATTAGAATATCTGGAAGGTAAATAAAAAGGTGTGTTTTGGAGATACGAAAAAAGAGGAATAAAAAGGGAACTGCAAATTGAAAAGACAATGAGTCACAACAAAAGTTTGGAGAACAACAAAAACTGATCGTGATTTTGGAGACAATAGGTGAGTGAATTTTTAAAAGTCAGATTTTCAGAAAAAGTGAATTGTAATTCATATTTGAAATGAGACATGTAAATGGGGAAATAAAAAGAGAACAATCAAAACTCGAGTTAACATGTGATAATATGAAGCAACAAATGAGCACCAGGGTTGAAACACGGGAGAAACTAATAGGACATTCGATTAATCAAATCCATCATCGATGCGAGTTCCTTTGAACTTTTGGTGATCAGGAATCTGTAATTATTGAAATTTTTAACAGTATTTTTGATTTTGTGTTGAAAGTTGTTACCAGGGTTCTAAAAATCAAGTGGCATAATTTTAGAAGAAGTTTGTTTCATGAATGAACTGAACAAAAGGGGTTTTCGCTTTAATTACGCCGAACCAGACCTCTGTTGGTCGAAAAAAAAGCCTTAAAAGTATTCTTAGATTTTGTGAAAACAATATACAGTTTGAGAAAAAAGTTTAGCTCTCTCCAGATGAAATTAATTCTGAACGTAGTCCGAAAAAAATACACTACACAGCCCGCCTGAACACGCTAAAATTTTTGCTTGAATTATGTGTTCATACGACCTTTTCTGAGTTTTGTTTTCTAGTTTCGGAGTTTCAAAACCCAAAAAAGTTGTAAATGAAATTTTTTCATGTTTAGCTCAGCAAACCTCTTTCAAAAACAATTCACGATCTCCTTCGGTGACTCCGGACGCCATTTCATCGATGTATAACACCTAGAAAAAACAAAAATTATTCGAAATTAAAGGTAGGGTAAAGGGACTCAGTAAGTTGATTTTAAATGAAAGAGCACATTTTTTCAAGGTATAACCCTCGAAGGATTTTTTACCAAAAAGTTTAGTATTTGAGAAAAAAATGTTAAAGCATAATAAACATCGGGCGATTCTTCATCGAAAAGTTTATTATTTGAGAAAATTGAACTTAATAAATAGGAAGTCGGAAACTTACAAAAAATTCTAAATTTAACCAAAAATATTACAAAAACTTTTCGGAATTCATTTTACTATTTCAACAGTTTCCAATGAAAAAAACTCACTTTACGACAGCAGTCTGCTTCACAACCACAGCAGACAAAGTTAATCTTGTTCTTTGAAAGATACTCGATTCTTTCATAGGGATCTTGAATTAAAAAAAAATTGTTTTTCAAAAAATTTTCTATCAGAAATTACCTTTCAGAATACCACCTTCACGATTAGCAAAGAAACCTTCGACCGATTCCGTGTAACTCTTGAAATAGTCGAGGGTTAATGGACGACGAGGTGTCTAAAATTAAAAAAAATTAATATGGATCTATAATGGGAACGCGTCCCTTCACTTTTGGTGTGAACACTAAATACTGAATATCATTACGCTAAAAGTTTTCAAAAATATTTTTTACGTGTTAAATTAAGTACACACACAAGCAGATTTTCTGTTGATTTCTATTGGTTTTCAGGATATTACGTTCATTTCCTATTGATTTTTTTTCAGAATTGAAAATTTCGCCCCGCGCGAAACAGGACTTTAGCTATGAAAAACGCCGTTAGCTATCAACAGTGCAAAAAAAAGAAAACATGCAAAATATGTCCTTTCTACTCACCCACATTCTCATTTTTGTAACCACCACAAGAGACGGGATATCTCTTTCATCTGGATGCACCACTTCACTTCCATATTCCAATTTCACTCGACAATTCGGATAACACTGTAAAATTATTCAATATTCTCAACTCTTCTAGTATTATTCGCTCACCGAATGTCCGATAAATCTATCGAAACCAAACTTCCATCTTTGGTCCAAGCATTTTCCCGTGTTTCCGATTTTGAAAACAGAGGTGATAACGAATGGAAATCCTTCTCTTATCATCATTTTATGTGCCCATGACTCATCAATAATCTGTAAAAAACCGCAATTCTTCCAAAAAAAAAATTTAAGCTCACATGTCCCGTCATTTCCAAAACTGGCGTTCCCGGTCCAATCTCACCAGTGATGCACAACGCCCAGCCATATTCCGAAAAATAGTTTAATGTCAGATTCTTCCGATATTTCGGGTATGACTGGGGGTTGATGAGAGCATCTATCGTAATTTTTCGCTCTCTTCTTGACATCTCTACCGTGAAGTCATCATTACGCAGAAATGAACATGTTTCTTCTAACCGTTCGGTGTATAATGTTTCACCCTCCACGGGCTCATTCTCTCCGATTTGTGAAAATGCCAAATGCGATAGAGGAGGTGGTGGTGTAGTGTAGTGTGCCTTACGCCCTTCTGGATAATCGACCTTAAAATGATAAAGTTATTCTTAGCGAAATCTTTATTTCTTGCTATCGATGTCAGATGAAGTTTTGTTTGACGGATCACTCAAATTGGATCTGATCCGACAAAAAGTAGAGCTCACCTTAATTATCAAAAATAATCCTGATCGGAGATCATACTGTCTACTTTGAATTTCATATTAATATTGTAAGAAAAGATTTTTTTCACGTGAAAACATAGAAAATTAATGAAAATTTCAGGGTTGTCACTTTTTTTCAGAATATGTATTTATCAATTTGCATTTTTTTTTCTCGAAATTTTCATATTTTAAATGTGTTTGAGAGAGAAGGTTACACCTGTAAACTTTTTGTTGTTTTCTCAGTCCACACAATTTCAAAATATTTTTTGAACAAATTAGAAAATCTTGAATTTCAGCTTTTAGCTCTTAAAGTTTATGAGTATAAAAACTCTATCGAACAGTATAGATCTCAGAAATAAATGAAATTTTGAAAAATGTTCGATTTGGTGAGAAAAAAAAAATTTGGATCGGATCGAAATAATATAAATATATTCTTACTGTAATATTCGGATAGATGTACGATCTCGCCAGTCGATCATGTAACTGTTTGCGATAGTGTTCCATATCCAAAGCGTACCACTGATCGTCTATATTTGTGACAGAATAGAGACACCATAATTGATCATTCTTAATCAGTGCCTGGAAAGATAATACATTGATCACTGTTTCTGAACACTTTGAACTTACGCCTAGAAAACGACGATATGCAATAACTATGTCGTGTTCGACAAATGTGAGCGATGAACGCTCAATGAAGTGTTTACCAAGTATTGGGAGAAAATTGAGACGATCTGAATGAAAATTCCGATATATTTTTTTAAATCTAATAAGAAATACTTCCTTACCTACATAATAACGACGTTTCAAAGCCTCATCGAAACGACGGTCAAACAAACGGCGTTTAGATTGATTTGTGTGAAAATGTTCTTCAAAACGAGGAGCCACAAAGTTCCTTAATTTTGCAGAACAGTATAATCCGCTGGCCAATTCGAAAGAATTCTCATCTGAACTATATCCTTTCCATTTTATTTCAAAATACAGCTCGCCGTTCTTGATTTTAAAGTTTACAATTTTTTCAACTTCATAAGAATGGGCATTAACTGCGTTTGTCGGACTGGCTTGAGTATTTTCGATTGGAGACTTTCTTGGAGCTTGACGACTTCTCTTTTTTCTCGAGTATTTTGATTTCGAAGTGGCTGGCATTTTCGAGACAACAAACAAATTACTGTGTTCTAACTGTAAAGAATGAGCACTGTCAGAAGTTCAGGAAACAATCAAAACTTAGAGGCAGTAAGAACTCGAAATTTCGAAATAGAGAATATTTTTACCCCTAAGAAGAAATGAACTTCTCTGGTAGGCTAGAAAAATCTAAAGACGTTTTTTACAAGGCGTTTATTTATTTTTTTTCCCGGTCTGGCGACAAAAAACGAACGAACTAAAAAGTTTTGTGAAAATCTGATCTAGATGAAGATCCTTTTTGGTTCTTTATAATATATTAGGAAAAAAAGTTAGAATAGTTTTTCGGTGCTAGACTAGAAAAAACCCACTTGTGTGCATTCTTACCAGTGCGGTGTTTGCACATTTTGCTAACCGTACTCGCCACGCTAATTAGTTGCTTGTATTTTTGTATAAAAATTGTATTTTTATTGGAATTCAGTACATTTTTTTTAATTCGAGTGTATGGTTGTGTAAGAAAATAAAAAACCCATTTTTCAGGAACTATTGAATAAGGTTTCCAGTTTTTTTGAAGAACATAAATAAAATAAAATAACAGCGGCGGGAATGGAAGAGAAAAATAAAGCTTAGAAATCAACTAATCGTTAAATTGTACTTCTGCAAATACTCACAAAATAAAACACTGAAAAATATATTTCATTAGAGCACTAAAAATTTAAGCTAACCAAACTTGCCAAATGGGTTCAGGGCACTACTGGTACCCCAGAAAAAAATTATGGGACCCCTATTTAACCTTAGTCACCCACTAGGCATTAAAATGTAAATTATAGGGGGACGCTACTAATAAACCTACCCCAGACGCATATCTCGGGAACCAAAAAATTTAAGCTAACCAAACTTGGCAAATGGGTTCAGGGCACTACTGGTAACCTAGAAAAAAAATTATGGGCGCCTCCGATTCAGGGAATAGCGCCTTAGGCGCTGAATACCTACTATTAGGGGGTTATAACTAATAGAATGACCCTACAATCATATCTCGGCAACCAAAAAATTTAAGCTAACCAAACTTGGCAAATGGGTTCAGGCAAATGGGTACTGGTACCCCAGAAAAAAATAATTGGGACCTCTCCTTAACCTTAGTCACCCCCTAGGCATTAAAATGTAAATTATAGGGGGACGCTACTAATAAACCTACCCCAAACGCATATCTCGGGAACCAAAAAATTTAAGCTAACAAAACTTGGCAAATGGGTTCAGGGCACTACTGGTACCCCAGAAAAAAATTATGGGACTCCTCCTTAACCTTAGTCACCCCCTAGGCATTAAATTGTAAATTATAGGGGACGCTACTAATAAACCTACCCCAAACGCATATCTCGGGAACCAAAAAATTTAAGCTAACCAAACTTGGCAAATGGGTTCAGGGCACTACTGTTACCCCAGAAAAAAATTATGG